>CM046476.1:8480976-8786002 GCA_025506415.1 Flaveria robusta | reverse complement strand
AGTGTGTTTATTAGACTTAATAATCAAAACTCAAGAACTTTGCACGTTGTTAAGGAAAGCAAAAGCTATCGATGCGAGAACAGTTGTTGTTTAATGTTTTTATAACTAGTTCCATTTGTATGTATTTAGTTAAGCTTTCATGAATAGTTGATGCACTAATCTATAGTGGAATAATTTCAATTGAAATACAATTCACCGTTATTTACTTGGTCAAGCTACATTATTTGACTTCTTTTGATAGGTCACACATTGTGTTTCTTGTTTAACGTATGATTACTTCATCCCACCACTTTCATTTGATTATCGAATCTAATTAAATGAGTAAGAGTAGTTTCTCATCATTTACAAGTGGTTTACTTGCCTGATTGTCAATAAAAAATCTATGGACTGACAGTTGTTATTTGGATTGATTTAGTTCATTTTGGAATAAAAGAGGTTTGATGTAGGTTGTTCAGTGTTATGGACGAGATTTGAGGAGGAGTGGATTCATTTCTAGGGTCATTGTGTGGTTTTGTATTCGATTTGGTTTGATGTAAATAATCATATATGTAACATATGTGATTGGCAAGAATGATTCCAATGATAATTACAATCAAATTTTTTATATTGTTTATAAGTGTGTTTATTAGACTTAATAATTCAACTCAAGAACGTTGCACGTTGTTAAGGAAAGCAAAAGCTATCGATGCGAGAACAGTTGTTGTTAATGTTTTTGTATAACTAGTTCTCCTTTGTATGTATTTAGTTAAGCATTCATGAATAGTCTGATGCACTAATCTGTAGTTGAATAATTTCGATTGAAATACAATTCACCGTTATTACTTGGTCATGCTACATTGATTTGACTTCTTTTTGATAGGTCACACATTGTGTTTCTTGTTTAACGTATGATTACTTTCATCCCACCACTTTCATTTGATTATCGAATATAAGTAAAGAGTAAGAGTAGTTCATTCATTTACAAGTGGTTTACTTGCCTTGATTGTCAATAAAAAAATCTATGGACTGACAGTTGTTATTTGGATTGATTAGTTCATTTTGGAATAAGAGTGTTTGATGTAGGTTGTTCAGTGTTATGGACGAGATTTGAGGAGGAGTGGATTCATTTCAAGGGTCATTGTGTGGTTTGTATTCGATTTGGTTTGATGTAAACAATCATACTATGTAACATGTGATTGGCAAGAATGATTCCAATGATAATTACAATCAAATTTTTTATATTGGTTTAGAAGTGTGTTTATTAGACTTAATAATCAAAACTCAAGAACGTTGCACGTTGTTAAGGAAAGCAAAAGCTATCGATGCGAGAACAGTTGTTGTTTAATGTTTTGTATAACTAGTTCCTTTGTATGTATTTAGTTAAGCATTCATGAATAGTCTGATGACACTAATCTGTAGTTGAATAATTTCGATTGAAATACAATTCACCGTTATTACTTGTCATGCTACATTGATTTGACTTCTTTTTGATAGGTCACACATTGTTTTCTTGTTTAACGTATGATTACTTACATCCCACCACTTTCATTTGATTATCAAATCTAATTAATGAATAAGAGTAGTTTTATCATTACAAGTGGTTACTTGCCTTGATTGTCAATAAAGAAATCTATGGATTGACAGTTGTTATTTGGATTGATTTAGTTCATTTTGGAATAAAGAGTGTTTGACGCAGGTTTTTCAGTGTTATGGACGAGATTTGAGGAGGAGTGTATTGATTTCAAGATTCATTCGTGTGGTTTTGTATTCGGTTTTGGTTTCAATGTAAACAATAATACTATGTAACATATGTGATTGGCAAGAATGATTCCAATGATAATTAGAATCAGATTTCTGTATATTGGTTTAGTAGTGTGTTTATTAGACTTAATAATCAAAACTCAAGAACTTTGCACGTTGTTAAGGAAAGCAAAAGCTATCGATGCGAGAACAGTTGTTGTTTAATGCTTTTGTATAACTAGTTCCATTTGTATGTATTTAGTTAAGCTTTCATGAATAGTTTGATGCACTAATCTATAGTGGAATAATTTCAATTGAAATACAATTCACCGTTATTTACTTGGTCATGCTACATTTATTTGACTTCTTTTTGATAGGTCACACATTGTGTTTCTTGTTTAACGTATGATTACTTACATCCCACCATTTTCATTTGATTATCGATTCTAATTAAATGAGTAAGAGTAGTTTATTCATCATTTACAAGTGGTTTACTTGCCTTGATTGTCAATAAAGAAATCTATGGATTGACAGTTGTTATTTGGATTGATTTAGTTCATTTTGGAATAAAGAGTGTTTGACGTAGGTTTTCAGTGTTATGGACGAGATTTGAGGAGGAGTGTATTGATTTCAAGGTTCATTCGTGTGGTTTTGTATTCGGTTTTGGTTTCGATGTAAACAATAATACTATGTAACATATGTGATTGGCAAGAATGATTCCAATGATAATTAGAATCAGATTTCTTTATATTGGTTTAGTAGTGTGTTTATTAGACTTAATAATCAAAACTCAAGAACTTTGCACGTTGTTAAGGAAAGCAAAAGCTATCGATGCGAGAACAGTTGTTGTTTAATGTTTTTGTATAACTAGTTCCCTTTGTATGTATTTAGTTAAGCTTTCATGAATAGTTTGATGCACTAATCTATAGTGGAATAATTTCAATTGAAATACAATTCACCGTTATTTACTTGGTCATGCTACATTTATTTGACTTCTTTTTGATAGGTCACACATTGTGTTTCTTGTTTAACGTATGATTACTTACATCCCACCACTTTCATTTGATTATCGATTCTAATTAAATGAATAAGAGTAATTTCTTCATCATTTACAAGTGGTTTACTTGCCTTGATTGTCAATAAAGAAATCTATGGACTGAAAGTTGTTATTTAGATTGATTTAGTTTAGTTAGGAATAAAGAGTGTTTGATGTAGGTTGTTCAGTGTTATGGACGAGATTTGAGGAGGAGTGGATTCATTTCTAGGGGCATTGTGTGGTTTTGTGTTTGGTTTTGGTTTCGATGTAAACAATCATGCTATGTAACATATGTGATTGAACAGTATTATTGCAATGATAATTACAATCAATATCTTTTATTGGTTAGTAGTGTGTTTATTAGACTTAATAATCAAAACTCAAGAACGTTGGACGTTGTTAAGGAAAGCAAAAGCTATCGATGCGAGAACAGTTGTTGTTTAATGTTTTTGTATAACTAGTTCCCTTTGTATGTATTTAGTTAAGCATTCATGAATAGTCTGATGCACTAATCTGTAGTTGAATAATTTCGATTGAAATACAATTCACCGTTATTTAATTGGTCATGCTACATTGATTTGACTTCTTTTTGATAGGTCACACATTGTGTTTCTTGTTTAACGTATGATTACTTTCATCCCACCACTTTCATTTGATTATCGAATATAAGTAAATGAATAAGAGTAGTTTATTCATCATTTACAAGTGGTTTACTTGCCTTGATTGTCAATAAAGAAATCTATGGACTGACAGTTGTTATTTGGATTGATTTAGTTCATTTTGGAATAAAGAGTGTTTGATGTAGGTTGTTCAGTGTTATGGACGAGATTTGAGGAGGAGTGGATTCATTTCTAGGGTCATTTGTGTGGTTTTGTATTCGGTTATGGTTTCGATGTAAACAATCATACTATGTAACATATGTGATTGGCAAGTATGATTCCAATGATAATTACAATCAAATTTCCTTATATTGGTTTAGAAGTGTGTTTATTAGACTTAATAATTAAAACTCAAGAACGTTGCACGTTGTTAAGGAAAGCAAAAGCTATCGATGCGAGAACAGTTGTTGTTTAATAATTTTGTATAACTAGTTCTCTTTGTATGTATTTAGTTAAGCATTCATGAATAGTCTGATGCACTAATCTGTAGTTGAATAATTTCGATTGAAATACAATTCACCGTTATTTACTTATCATGCTACATTGATTTGACTTCTTTTGATAGGTCACACATTGTGTTTCTTGTTTAACGTATGATTACTTACATCCCACACTTTCATAGATTATCAAATCTAATAAATGAATAAGAGTAGTTTTCTTCATCATTTACAAGTGGTTTACTTGCCTTGATTGTCAATAAAGAAATCTATGTATTGACAGTTGTTATTTGGATTGATTTAGTTCATTTGGAATAAAGAGTGTTTGACGTAGGTTTTCAGTGTTATGGACGAGATTTGAGGAGGAGTGTATTGATTTCAAGGTTCATTCATGTGGTTTTGTATTCGGTTTTGGTTTCGATGTAAACAATATAATACTATGTAACATATGTGATTGCAAGGATGATTCCAATGATAATTAGAATCAGATTTCTTTATATTGGTTTAGTAGTGTGTTTATTAGACTTAATAATCAAAACTCAAGAACTTGCACGTTGTCAAAGAAAGCAAAAGCTATCGATGCGAGAACGTTGTTGTTTAATGTTTTAGTATAACTAGTTCCCTTTGTATGTATTTAGTTAAGCTTTCATGAATAGTTTGATGCACTAATCTATAGTGAATAATTTCAATGGAAATACAATTCACCGTTATTACTTGGTCATGCTACATTATTTGACTTCTTTTTGATAGGTCACACATTGTGTTTCTTGTTTAACGTATGATTCTTACATCCCACCACTTTCATTTGATTATCGATTCTAATTAAATGAATAAGAGTAATTTCTTCATCATTTACAAGTGGTTTACTTGCCTTGATTGTAATAAAGAAATCTATGGACTGACAGTTGTATTTAGATTGATTTAGTTCAGTTAGGAATAAAGAGTGTTTGATGTAGGTTGTTCAGTGTTATGGACGAGATTTGAGGAGGAGTGGATTCATTTCTAGGGGCATTTGTGGGTTGTGTTTGGTTTTGGTTTCGATGTAAACAATCATACTATGTAACATATGTGATTGAACAGTATTATTGCAATGATAATTACAATCAAATATCTTATATTGGTTTAGTAGTGTGTTATTAGACTTAATAATCAAAACTCAAGAACGTTGCACGTTGTTAAGGAAAGCAAAAGCTATCGATGCGAGAACAGTTGTTGTTTAATGTTTTGTATAACTAGTTCTCTTTGTATGTATTTAGTTAAGCATTCATGAATAGTCTGATGCACTAATCTGTAGTTGAATAATTTCGATTGAAATACAATTCACCGTTATTTACTTGTCATGCTACATTGATTTGACTTCTTTTTGATAGGTCACACATTGTGTTTCTTGTTTAACGTATGATTACTTACATCCCACCACTTTCATTAGATTATCAAATCTAATTAAATGAATAAGAGTAGTTCTTCATCATTTACAAGTGGTTTACTTGCCTTGATTGTCAATAAAGAAATCTATGGATTGACAGTTGTTATTTGGATTGATTTAGTTCATTTTGGAATAAAGAGTGTTTGACGTAGGTTTTTCAGTGTTATGGACGAGATTTGAGGAGGAGTGTATTGATTTCAGGGTTCATTCATGTGGTTTTGTATTCGGTTTTGGTTTCGATGTAAACAATAATACTATGTAACATATGTGATTGGCAAGGATGATTCCAATGATAATTAGAATCAGATTTCTGTATATTGGTTTAGTAGTGTGTTTATTAGACTTAATAATCAAAACTCAAGAACTTTGCACGTTGTCAAAGAAAGCAAAAGCTATCGATGCGAGAACAGTTGTTGTTTAATGTTTTAGTATAACTAGTTCCCTTTGTATGTATTTAGTTAAGCTTTCATGAATAGTTTGATGCACAAATCTATAGTGGAATAATTTCAATGGAAATACAATTCACCGTTATTTACTTGGTCATGCTACATTTATTTGACTTCTTTTTGATAGGTCACACATTGTGTTTTTGTTTAACGTATGATTTTTACATCCACCACTTTCATTTGATTATCGAATCTAATAAATGAATAAGAGTAATTTCTTCATCATTTACAAGTGGTTTACTTCTTGATTGTTAATAAAGAAATCTATGGACTGACAGTTGTTATTTGGATTGATTTAGTTCAGTTTGGAATAAAGAGTGTTTGATGTAGGTGTTCAGTGTTATGGACGAGATTTTGTATTCGGTTTTGGTTTCGATGTAAACAATAATACTATGTAACATATGTGATTGGCAAGGATGATCCAATGATAATTAGAATAGATTTCTTTATATTGGTTTAGTAGTGTGTTTATTAGACTTAATAATCAAAACTCAAGAACGTTGCACGTTGTTAAGGAAAGCAAAAGCTATCGATGCCGAGAACAGTTGTTGTTTAATGTTTTGTATAACTAGTTCCCTTTGTATGTATTTAGTTAAGCATTCATGAATAGTCTGATGCACTAATCTGTAGTTGAATATTTCGATTGAAAAACAATTCACCGTTATTTAATTGGTCATGCTACATTGATTGACTTCTTTTTGATAGGTCACACATTGTGTTTCTTGTTTAACGTATGATTACTTTCATCCCACCACTTTCATTTGATTATCGATATAAGTAAATGAATAAGAGTAGTTTCTCATCATTACAAGTGGTTACTGCCTTGATTGTCAATAAAGAAATCTATGGACTGATAGTTGTTATTGGATTGATTTAGTTCATTTTGGAATAAAGAGTGTTTGATGTAGGTTGTTCAGTGTTATGGACGAGATTTGAGGAGGAGTGGATTATTTCTAGGGTCATTTGTGTGGTTTTGTATTCGGTTTTGGTTTCGATGTAAACAATCATACTATGTAACATATGTGATGGCAAGTATGATTCCAATGATAATTACAATCAAATTTTTTATATTGGTTAGAAGTGTGTTTATTAGACTTAATAATTAAAACTCAAGAACGTTGCACGTTGTAAGGAAAGCAAAAGCTATCGATGCGAGAACAGTTGTTGTTTAATGTTTTTGTATAACTAGTTCTCTTGTATGTATTTAGTTAAGCATTCATGAATAGTCTGATGCACTAATCTGTAGTTGAATAATTTCGATTGAAATACAATTCACCGTTATTTACTTGGTCATGCTACATTAATTTGACTTCTTTTTGATAGGTCACACATTGTCTTTCTTGTTTAACGTATGATTACTTACATCCCACCACTTTCATTAGATTATCAAATCTAATTAAATGAATAAGAGTAGTTTCTTCATCATTTACAAGTGCTTTACTTGCCTTGATTGTCAATAAAGAAATCTATGGATTGACAGTTGTTATTTGGATTGATTTAGTTCATTTTGGAATAAAGAGTGTTTGACGTAGGTTTTTCAGTGTTATGGACGAGATTTGCGGAGGAGTGTATTGATTTCAAGGTTCATTCGTGTGGTTTTGTATTCGGTTTTTGTTTTGATGTAAACAATAATACTATGTAACATATGTGTTTGGCAAGGATGATTCCAATGATAATTAGAATCAGATTTCTGTATATTGGTTTAGTAGTGTGTTTATTAGACTTAATAATCAAAACTCAAGAACTTTGCACGTTGTTAAGGAAACCAAAAGCTATCGATGCGAGAACAGTTATTGTTTAATGTTTTTGTATAACTAGTTCCCTTTGTATGTATTTAGTTAAGCTTTCATGAATAGTCTGATGCACTAATCTATAGTGGAATAATTTCAATTGAAATACAATTCACCGTTATTTACTTGGTCATGCTACATTTATTTGACTTCTTTTTGATAGGTCACACATTGTGTTTCTTGTTTAACGTATGATTGCTTACATCCCACCACTTTCATTAGATTATCGATTCTAATTAAATGAATAAGAGTAATTTCTTCATCATTTACAAGTGGTTTACTTGCCTTGATTGTCAATAAAGAAATCTATGGACTGACAGTTGTTATTTAGATTGATTTAGTTCATTTTGAAATAAAGAGTGTTTGATGTAGGTTGTTCAGTGTTATGGACGAGATTTGAGGAGGAGTGGATTCATTTCTTGGGTCATTTGTGTGGTTTTGTATTCGGTTATGGTTTCGATGTAAACAATCATACTATGTAACATATGTGATTGGCCAGTATTATTGCAATGATAATTACAATCAAATATCTTTATATTGGTTTAGTAGTGTGTTTATTAGACTTAATAATCAAAACTCAAGAACGTTACACGTTGTTAAGGAAAGCAAAAGCTATCGATGCGAGAACAGTTGTTGTTTAATGTTTTTGTATAACTAGTTCGCTTCGTATGTATTTAGTTAAGCATTCATGAAAAGTCTGATGCACTAATCTATAGTTGAATAATTTCGATTGAAATACAATTCACCGTTATTTAATTGGTCATGCTACATTGATTTGACTTCTTTTTGATAGGTCACACATTGTGTTTCTTGTTTAACGTATGATTACTTTCATCCCACCACTTTCATTTGATTATCGAATATAAGTAAATGAGTAAGAGTAGTTTACTCATCATTTACAAGTGGTTTACTTGCCTTGATTATCAATAAAGAAATCTATGGACTGATAGTTGTTATTTGGATTGATTTAGTTCATTTTGAAATAAAGAGTGTTTGATGTAGGTTGTTCAGTGTTATGGACGAGATTTGAGGAGGAGTGGATTCATTTCTAGGGTCATTTGTGTGGTTTTGTATTCGGTTATGGTTTCGATGTAAACAATCATACTATGTAACATATGTGATTGGCCAGTATGATGCCAATGATAATTACAATCAAATTTCTTTATATTGGTTTAGAAGTGTGTTTATTAGACTTAATAATTAAAACTCAAGAACGTTGCACGTTGTTAAGGAAAGCAAAAGCTATCGATGCGAGAACAGTTGTTGTTTAATGTTTTTGTATAACTAGTTCTCTTTGTATGTATTTAGTTAAGCATTCATGAATAGTCTGATGCACTAATCTGTAGTTGAATAATTTCGATTGAAATACAATTCACCGTTATTTACTTGGTCATGCTACATTGATTTGACTTCTTTTTGATAGGTCACACATTGTGTTTCTTGTTTAACGTATGATTACTTACATCCCACCACTTTCATTAGATTATCAAATCTAATTAAATGAATAAGAGTAGTTTCTTCATCATTTACAAGTGGTTTACTTGCCTTGATTGTCAATAAAGAAATCTATGGATTGACAGTTGTTATTTGGATTGATTTAGTTCATTTTGGAATAAAGAGTGTTTGACGTAGGTTTTTCAGTGTTATGGACGAGATTTGAGGAGGAGTGTATTGATTTCAAGGTTCATTCGTGTGGTTTTGTATTCGGTTTTTGTTTTGATGTAAACAATAATACTATGTAACATATGTGATTGGCAAGGTTGATTCCAATGATAATTAGAATCAGATTTCTGTATATTGGTTTAGTAGTGTGTTTATTAGACTTAATAATCAAAACTCAAGAACTTTGCACGTTGTCAAAGAAAGCAAAAGCTTGTTTAATGTTTTTGTATAACTAGTTCCCTTTGTATGTATTTAGTTAAGCTTTCATGAATAGTTTGATGCACTAATCTATAGTGGAATAATTTCAATTGAAATACAATTCACCGTTATTTACTTGGTCATGCTACATTTATTTGACTTCTTTTTGATAGGTCACACATTGTGTTTCTTGTTTAACGTATGATTACTTACATCCCACCACTTTCATTTGATTATCGATTCTAATTAAATGAATAAGAGTAATTTCTTCATCATTTACATGTGGTTTACTTACCTTGATTGTCAATAAAGAAATCTATGAACTGACAGTTGTTATTTAGATTGATTTAGTTCAGTTAGGAATAAAGAGTGTTTGATATAGGTTGTTCAGTGTTATGGACGAGATTTGAGGAGGAGTGGATTCATTTCTAGGGGCATTTATGTGGTTTTGTGTTTGGTTTTTGTTTCGATGTAAACAATCATACTATGTAACATATGTGATTGAACAGTATTATTGCAATGATAATTACAATCAAATATCTTTATATTGGTTTAGTAGTGTGTTTATTAGACTTAATAATCAAAACTCAAGAACGTTGCACGTTGTTAAGGAAAGCAAAAGCTATAGATGCGAGAACAGTTGTTATTTAATGTTTTTGTATAACTAGTTCGCTTCGTATGTATTTAGTTAAGCATTCATGAAAACTCTGATGCACTAATCTTTAGTTGAATAATTTCGATTGAAATACAATTCACCGTTATTTAATTGGTCATGCTACATTGATTTGACTTCTTTTTGATAGGTCACACATTGTGTTTCTTGTTTAACGTATGATTACTTTCATCCCACCACTTTCATTTGATTATCGAATATAAGTAAATGAGTAAGAGTAGTTTACTCATCATTTACAAGTGGTTTACTTGCCTTGATTGTCAATAAAGAAATCTATGGACTGATAGTTGTTATTTGGATTGATTTATTTCATTTTGGAATAAAGAGTGTTTGATGTAGGTTGTTCAGTGTTATGGACGAGATTTGAGGAGGAGTGAATTCATTTCTAGGGTCATTTGTGTGGTTTTGTATTCGGTTATGGTTTCGATGTAAACAATCATACTATGTAACATATGTGATTGGCCAGTATGATGCCAATGATAATTACAATCAAATTTCTTTATATTGGTTTAGAAGTGTGTTTATTAGACTTAATAATTAAAACTCAAGAACGTTGCACGTTGTTAAGGAAAGCAAAAGCTATCGATGCGAGAACAGTTGTTGTTTAATGTTTTTGTATAACTAGTTCTCTTTGTATGTATTTAGTTAAGCATTCATGAATAGTCTGATGCACTAATCTGTAGTTGAATAATTTCGATTGAAATACAATTCACCGTTATTTACTTGGTCATGCTACATTGATTTGACTTCTTTTTGATAGGTCACACATTGTGTTTCTTGTTTAACGTATGATTACTTACATCCCACCACTTTCATTAGATTATCAAATCTAATTAAATGAATAAGAGTAGTTTCTTCATTATTTACAAGTGGTTTACTTGCCTTGATTGTCAATAAAGAAATCTATGGATTGACAGTTGTTATTTGGATTGATTTAGTTCATTTTGGAATAAAGAGTGTTTGACGTAGGTTTTTCAGTGTTATGGACGAGATTTGAGGAGGAGTGTATTGATTTCAAGGTTCATTCGTTTGGTTTTGTATTCGGTTTTGGTTTCGATGTAAACAATAATACTATGTAACATATGTGATTGGCAAGGATGATCCAATGATAATTAGAATCAGATTTCTGTATATTGGTATAGTAGTGTGTTTATTAGACTTAATAATCAAAACTCAAGAACATTGTACGTTGTCAAAGAAAGCAAAAGTTATCGATGCGAGAACAGTTGTTGTTTAATGTTTTAGTATAACTAGTTCCCTTTGTATGTATTTAGTTAAGCTTTCATGAATAGTTTGATGCACAAATCTATAGTGGAATAATTTCAATTGAAATACAATTCACCGTTATTTACTTGGTCATGCTACATTTATTTGACTTCTTTTTGATAGGTCACACATTGTGTTTCTTGTTTAACGTATGATTACTTACATCCCACCACTTTCATTTGATTATCGATTCTAATTAAATGAATAAGAGTAATTTCTTCATCATTTACATGTGGTTTACTTACCTTGATTGTCAATAAAGAAATCTATGGACTGACAGTTGTTATTTAGATTGATTTAGTTTAGTTAGGAATAAAGAGTGTTTGATGTAGGTTGTTCAGTGTTATGGACGAGATTTGAGGAGGAGTGGATTCATTTCTAGGGGCATTTATGTGGTTTTGTGTTTGGTTTTGGTTTCGATGTAAACAATCATACTATGTAACATATGTGATTGAACAGTATTATTGCAATGATAATTACAATCAAATATCTTTATATTGGTTTAGTAGTGTGTTTATTAGACTTAATAATCAAAACTCAAGAACGTTGCACGTTGTTAAGGGAAGCAAAAGCTATAGATGCGAGAACAGTTGTTGTTTAATGTTTTTGTATAACTAGTTCGCTTCGTATGTATTTTGTTAAGCATTGATGAAAAGTCTGATGCACTAATCTGTAGTTGAATAATTTCGATTGAAATACAATTCACCGTTATTTAATTGGTCATGCTACATTGATTTGACTTCTTTTTGATAGGTCACATATTGTGTTTCTTGTTTAACGTATGATTACTTTCATCCCACCACTTTCATTTGATTATCGAATATAAGTAAATGAGTAAGAGTAGTTTACTCATCATTTACAAGTGGTTTACTTGCCTTGATTGTCAATAAAGAAATCTATGGACTGATAGTTGTTATTTGGATTGATTTATTTCATTTTGGAATAAAGAGTGTTTGATGTAGGTTGTTCAGTGTTATGGATGAGATTTGAGGAGGAGTGGATTCATTTCTAGGGTCATTTGTGTGGTTTTGTATTCGGTTATGGTTTCGATGTAAACAATCATACTATGTAACATATGTGATTGGCAAGTATGATGCCAATGATAATAACAATCAAATTTCTTTATATTGGTTTAGAAGTGTGTTTATTAGACTTAATAATTAAAACTCAAGAACGTTGCACGTTGTTAAGGAAAGCGAAAGCTATCGATGCGAGAACAGTTGTTGTTTAATGTTTTTGTATAACTAGTTCTCTTTGTATGTATTTAGTTAAGCATTCATGAATAGTCTGATGCACTAATCTGTAGTTGAATAATTTCGATTGAAATACAATTCACCGTTATTTACTTTGTCATGCTACATTGATTTGACTTCTTTTTGATAGGTCACACATTGTGTTTCTTGTTTAACTTATGATTACTTACATCCCACCACTTTCATTAGATTATCAAATCTAATTAAATGAATAAGAGTAGTTTCTTCATCATTTACAAGTGGTTTACTTGCCTTGATTGTCAATAAAGAAATCTATGGATTGACAGTTGTTATTTGGATTGATTTAGTTCATTTTGGAATAAAGAGTGTTTGACGTAGGTTTTTCAGTGTTATGGACGAGATTTGAGGAGGAGTGTATTGATTTCAAGGTTCATTCGTTTGGTTTTGTATTCGGTTTTGGTTTCGATGTAAACAATAATACTATGTAACATATGTGATTTGCAAGGATGATTCCAATGATAATTAGAATCAGATTTCTGTATATTGGTTTTGGTAGTGTGTTTATTAGACTTAATAATCAAAACTCAAGAACTTTGCACGTTGTCAAAGAAAGCAAAAGCTATCGATGCGAGAACAGTTGTTGTTTAATGTTTTAGTATAACTAGTTCCCTTTGTATGCATTTAGTTAAGCTTTCATAAATAGTTTGATGCACAAATCTATAGTGGAATAATTTCAATTGAAATACAATTCACCGTTATTTACTTGGTCATGCTACATTTATTTGACTTCTTTTTGATAGGTCACACATTGTGTTTCTTGTTTAACGTACGATTACTTACATCCCACCACTTTCATTTGATTATCGATTCTAATTAAATGAATAAGAGTAATTTCTTCATCATTTACAAGTGGTTTACTTGCCTTGATTGTTAATAAAAAAATCTATGGACTGACTGTTGTTATTTAGATTGATTTAGTTCAGTTAGGAATAAAGAGTGTTTGATG
Organism: Flaveria robusta; assembly: GCA_025506415.1. Lineage (NCBI taxonomy): Eukaryota > Viridiplantae > Streptophyta > Magnoliopsida > Asterales > Asteraceae > Flaveria > Flaveria robusta. Next base: position 8,772,470 of record CM046476.1, on the reverse strand, counting down.
TAGGTTGTTCAGTGTTATGGACGAGATTTGAGAAGGAGTGGATTCATTTCTAGGGGCATTTGTGTGGTTTTGTGTTTGGTTTTGGTTTCGATGTAAACAATCATACTATGTAACATATGTGATTGAACAGTATTATTGCAATGATAATTACAATCAAATATCTTTTATTGGTTTAGTAGTGTGTTTATTAGACTTAATAATCAAAACTCAAGAACGTTGCACGTTGTTAAGGAAAGCAAAAGCTATAGATGCGAGAACAGTTGTTGTTTAATGTTTTTGTATAACTAGTTCGCTTCGTATGTATTTAGTTAAGCATTCATGAAAACTCTGATGCACTAATCTGTAGTTGAATAATTTCGATTGAAATACAATTCACCGTTATATAATTGGTCATGCTACATTGATTTGACTTCTTTTTGATAGGTCACACATTGTGTTTCTTGTTTAACGTATGATTACTTTCATCCCACCACTTTCATTTGATTATCGAATATAAGTAAATGAGTAAGAGTAGTTTACTCATCATTTACAAGTGGTTTACTTGCCTTGATTGTCAATAAAGAAATCTATGGACTGATAGTTGTTATTTGGATTGATTTATTTCATTTTGGAATAAAGAGTGTTTGATGTAGGTTGTTCAGTGTTATGGATGAGATTTGAGGAGGAGTGGATTCATTTCTAGGGTCATTTGTGTGGTTTTGTATTCGGTTATGGTTTCGATGTAAACAATCATACTATGTAACATATGTGATTGGCAAGTATGATGCCAATGATAATTACAATCAATTTCTTTATATTGGTTTAGAAGTGTGTTTATTAGACTTAATAATTAAAACTCAAGAACGTTGCACGTTGTTAAGGAAAGCAAAAGCTATCGATGCGAGAACAGTTGTTGTTTAATGTTCTTGTATAACTAGTTCTCTTTGTATGTATTTAGTTAAGCATTCATGAGTAGTCTGATGCACTAATCTGTAGTTGAATAATTTCGATTGAAATACAATTCACCGTTATTTACTTGGTCATGCTACATTGATTTGACTTCTTTTTGATAGGTCACACATTGTGTTTCTTGTTTAACGTATGATTACTTACATCCCACCACTTTCCTTAGATTATCAAATCTAATTAAATGAATAAGAGTAGTTTCTTCATCATTTACAAGTGGTTTACTTGCCTTGATTGTCAATAAAGAAATCTATGGATTGACAGTTGTTATTTGGATTGATTTAGTTCATTTTGGAATAAAGAGTGTTTGACGTAGGTTTTTCATGTTATGGACGAGATTTGAGGAGGAGTGTATTGATTTCAAGGTTCATTCGTTTGGTTTTGTATTCGGTTTTGGTTTCGATGTAAACAATAATACTATGTAATATATGTGATTGGCAAGGATGATTCCAATGATAATTAGAATCAGATTTCTGTATATTGGTTTAGTAGTGTGTTTATTAGACTTAATAATCAAAACTCAAGAACTTTGCACGTTGTCAAAGAAAGCAAAAGCTATCGATGCGAGAACAGTTGTTGTTTAATGTTTTAGTATAACTAGTTCCCTTTGTATGTATTTAGTTAAGCTTTCATGAATAGTTTGATGCACAAATCTATAGTGGAATAATTTCAATTGAAATACAATTCAGCGTTATTTACTTGGTCATGCTACATTTATTTGACTTCTTTTTGATAGGTCACACATTGTGTTTCTTGTTTAACGTATGATTACTTACATCCCACCACTTTCATTTGATTATCGATACTAATTAAATGAATAAGAGTAATTTCTTCATCATTTACAAGTGGTTTACTTGCCTTGATTGTTAATAAAGAAATCTATGGACTGACAGTTGTTATTTAGATTGATTTAGGTCAGTTAGGAATAAAGAGTGTTTGATGTAGGTTGTTCAGTGTTATGGACGAGATTTGAGGAGGAGTGGATTCATTTCTAGGGGCATTTGTGTGGTTTTGTGTTTGGTTTTGGTTTCGATGTAAACAATCATACTATGTAACATATGTGATTGAACAGTATTATTGCAATGATAATTACAATCAAATATCTTTTTATTGGTTTAGTAGTGTGTTTATTAGACTTAATAATCAAAACTCAAGAACGTTGCACGTTGTTAAGGAAAGCAAAAGCTATCGATGCGAGAACAGTTGTTGTTTAATGTTTTTGCATAACTAGTTCTCTTCGTATGTATTTAGTTAAGCATTCATGAATAGTCTGATGCACTAATCTGTAGTTGAATAATTTCGATTGAAATACAATTCACCGTTATTTAATTGGTCATGCTACATTGATTTGACTTCTTTTTGATAGGTCACACATTGTGTTTCTTGTTTAACGTATGATTACTTTCATCCCACCACTTTCATTTGATTATCGAATATAAGTAAATGAGTAAGAGTAGTTTATTCATCATTTACAAGTGGTTTACTTGCCTTGATTGTCAATAAAGAAATCTATGGATTGATAGTTGTTATTTGGATTGATTTAGTTCTTTTCGGAATAAATAGTGTTTGATGTAGGTTGTTCAGTGTTATGGACGAGATTTGAGGAGGAGTGGATTCATTTCTAGGGTCATTTGTGTGGTTTTGTGTTCGGTTATGGTTTCGAGGTAAACAATCATACTATGTAACATATGTGATTGGCAAGTATGATTCCAATGATAATTACAATCAAATTTCTTTATATTGGTTTAGAAGTGTGTTTATTAGACTTAATAATTAAAACTCAAGAACATTGCACGTTGTTAAGGAAAGCAAAAGCTATCGATGCGAGAACAGTTATTGTTTAATGTTTTTGTATAACTAGTTCTCTTTGTATGTATTTAGTTAAGCATTCATGAATAGTCTGATGCACTAATCTGTAGTTGAATAATTTCGATTGAAACACAATTCACCGTTATTTACTTGGTTATGCTACATTGATTTGACTTCTTTTTGATAGGTCACACATTGTGTTTCTTGTTTAACTTATGATTACTTACATCCCACCACTTTCATTAGATTATCAAATCTAATTAAATGAATAAGAGTAGTTTCTTCATCATTTACAAGTGGTTTACTTGCCTTGATTGTCAATAAAGAAATCTATGGATTGACAGTTGTTATTTGGATTGATTTAGTTCATTTTGGAATAAAGAGTGTTTGATGTAGGTTTTTCAGTGTTATGGACGAGATTTGAGGAGGAGTGTATTGATTTCAAGGTTCATTCGTTTGGTTTTGTATTCGGTTTTGGTTTCGATGTAAACAATAATACTACGTAACATATGTGATTTGCAAGGATGATTCCAATGATAATTAGAATCAGATTTCTGTATATTGGTTTTGGTAGTGTGTTTATTAGACTTAATAATCAAAACTCAAGAACTTTGCACGTTGTCAAAGAAAGCAAAAGCTATCGATGCGAGAACAGTTGTTGTTTAATGTTTTAGTATAACTAGTTCCCTTTGTATGCATTTAGTTAAGCTTTCATAAATAGTTTGATGCACAAATCTATAGTGGAATAATTTCAATTGAAATACAATTCACCGTTATTTACTTGGTCATGCTACATTTATTTGACTTCTTTTTGATAGGTCACACATTGTGTTTCTTGTTTAACGTACGATTACTTACATCCCACCACTTTCATTTGATTATCGATTCTAATTAAATGAATAAGAGTAATTTCTTCATCATTTACAAGTGGTTTACTTGCCTTGATTGTTAATAAAAAAATCTATGGACTGACTGTTGTTATTTAGATTGATTTAGTTCAGTTAGGAATAAAGAGTGTTTGATGTAGGTTGTTCAGTGTTATGGACGAGATTTGAGAAGGAGTGGATTCATTTCTAGGGGCATTTGTGTGGTTTTGTGTTTGGTTTTGGTTTCGATGTAAACAATCATACTATGTAACATATGTGATTGAACAGTATTATTGCAATGATAATTACAATCAAATATCTTTTTATTGGTTTAGTAGTGTGTTTATTAGACTTAATAATCAAAACTCAAGAACGTTGCACGTTGTTAAGGAAAGCAAAAGCTATAGATGCGAGAACAGTTGTTGTTTAATGTTTTTGTATAACTAGTTCGCTTCGTATGTATTTAGTTAAGCATTCATGAAAACTCTGATGCACTAATCTGTAGTTGAATAATTTCGATTGAAATACAATTCACCGTTATTTAATTGGTCATGCTACATTGATTTGACTTCTTTTTGATAGGTCACACATTGTGTTTCTTGTTTAACGTATGATTACTTTCATCCCACCACTTTCATTTGATTATCGAATATAAGTAAATGAGTAAGAGTAGTTTACTCATCATTTACAAGTGGTTTACTTGCCTTGATTGTCAATAAAGAAATCTATGGACTGATAGTTGTTATTTGGATTGATTTATTTCATTTTGGAATAAAGAGTGTTTGATGTAGGTTGTTCAGTGTTATGGATGAGATTTGAGGAGGAGTGGATTCATTTCTAGGGTCATTTGTGTGGTTTTGTATTCGGTTATGGTTTCGATGTAAACAATCATACTATGTAACATATGTGATTGGCAAGTATGATGCCAATGATAATTACAATCAATTTCTTTATATTGGTTTAGAAGTGTGTTTATTAGACTTAATAATTAAAACTCAAGAACGTTGCACGTTGTTAAGGAAAGCAAAAGCTATCGATGCGAGAACAGTTGTTGTTTAATGTTCTTGTATAACTAGTTCTCTTTGTATGTATTTAGTTAAGCATTCATGAGTAGTCTGATGCACTAATCTGTAGTTGAATAATTTCGATTGAAATACAATTCACCGTTATTTACTTGGTCATGCTACATTGATTTGACTTCTTTTTGATAGGTCACACATTGTGTTTCTTGTTTAACGTATGATTACTTACATCCCACCACTTTCCTTAGATTATCAAATCTAATTAAATGAATAAGAGTAGTTTCTTCATCATTTACAAGTGGTTTACTTGCCTTGATTGTCAATAAAGAAATCTATGGATTGACAGTTGTTATTTGGATTGATTTAGTTCATTTTGGAATAAAGAGTGTTTGACGTAGGTTTTTCAATGTTATGGACGAGATTTGAGGAGGAGTGTATTGATTTCAAGGTTCATTCGTTTGGTTTTGTATTCGGTTTTGGTTTCGATGTAAACAATAATACTATGTAATATATGTGATTGGCAAGGATGATTCCAATGATAATTAGAATCAGATTTCTGTATATTGGTTTAGTAGTGTGTTTATTAGACTTAATAATCAAAACTCAAGAACTTTGCACGTTGTCAAAGAAAGCAAAAGCTATCGATGCGAGAACAGTTGTTGTTTAATGTTTTAGTATAACTAGTTCCCTTTGTATGTATTTAGTTAAGCTTTCATGAATAGTTTGATGCACAAATCTGAATAATTTCAATTGAAATACAATTCAGCGTTATTTACTTGGTCATGCTACATTTATTTGACTTCTTTTTGATAGGTCACACATTGTGTTTGTTGTTTAACGTATGATTACTTACATCCCACCACTTTCATTTGATTATCGATACTAATTAAATGAATAAGAGTAATTTCTTCATCATTTACAAGTGGTTTACTTGCCTTGATTGTTAATAAAGAAATCTATGGACTGACAGTTGTTATTTAGATTGATTTAGTTCAGTTAGGAATAAAGAGTGTTTGATGTAGGTTGTTCAGTGTTATGGACGAGATTTGAGGAGGAGTGGATTCATTTCTAGGGGCATTTGTGTGGTTTTGTGTTTGGTTTTGGTTTCGATGTAAACAATCATACTATGTAACATATGTGATTGAACAGTATTATTGCAATGATAATTACAATCAAATATCTTTATATTGGTTTAGTAGTGTGTTTATTAGACTTAATAATCAAAACTCAAGAACGTTGCACGTTGTTAAGGAAAGCAAAAGCTATCGATGCGAGAACAGTTGTTGTTTAATGTTTTTGTATAACTAGTTCTCTTTGTATGTATTTAGTTAAGCATTCATGAATAGTCTGATGCACTAATCTGTAGTTGAATAATTTCGATTGAAATACAATTCACCGTTATTTAATTGGTCATGCTACATTGATTTGACTTCTTTTTGATAGGTCACACATTGTGTTTCTTGTTTAACGTATGATTACTTTCATCCCACCACTTTCATTTGATTATCGAATATAAGTAAATGAGTAAGAGTAGTTTATTCATCATTTACAAGTGGTTTACTTGCCTTGATTGTCAATAAAGAAATCTATGGATTGATAGTTGTTATTTGGATTGATTTAGTTCTTTTCGGAATAAATAGTGTTTGATGTAGGTTGTTCAGTGTTATGGACGAGATTTGAGGAGGAGTGGATTCATTTCTAGGGTCATTTGTGTGGTTTTGTGTTCGGTTATGGTTTCGATGTAAACAATCATACTATGTAACATATGTGATTGGCAAGTATGATTCCAATGATAATTACAATCAAATTTCTTTATATTGGTTTAGAAGTGTGTTTATTAGACTTAATAATTAAAACTCAAGAACATTGCACGTTGTTAAGGAAAGCAAAAGCTATCGATGCGAGAACAGTTATTGTTTAATGTTTTTGTATAACTAGTTCTCTTTGTATGTATTTAGTTAAGCATTCATGAATAGTCTGATGCACTAATCTGTAGTTGAATAATTTCGATTGAAACACAATTCACCGTTATTTACTTGGTTATGCTACATTGATTTGACTTCTTTTTGATAGGTCACACATTGTGTTTCTTGTTTAACTTATGATTACTTACATCCCACCACTTTCATTAGATTATCAAATCTAATTAAATGAATAAGAGTAGTTTCTTCATCATTTACAAGTGGTTTACTTGCCTTGATTATCAATAAAGAAATCTATGGATTGACAGTTGTTATTTGGATTGATTTAGTTCATTTTGGAATAAAGAGTGTTTGACGTAGGTTTTTCAGTGTTATGGACGAGATTTGAGGAGGAGTGTATTGATTTCAAGGTTCATTCGTGTGGTTTTGTATTCGGTTTTGGTTTCGATGTAAACAATAATACTATGTAACATATGTGATTGGCAAGGATGATTCCAGTGATAATTAGAATCAGATTTTGTATATTGGTTTAGTAGTGTGTTTAATAGACTTAATAATCAAAACTCAAGAACTTTGCACGTTGTTAAGGAAAGCAAAGCTATCGATGCGAGAACAGTTGTTGTTTAATGTATTTGTATAACTAGTTCCCTTTGTATGTATTTAGTTAAGCATTCATGAATAGTCTGATGCACTAATCTGTAGTTGAATAATTTCGATTGAAACACAATTCACCGTTATTTAATTGGTCATGCTACATTGATTTGACTTCTTTTTGATAGGTCACACATTGTGTTTCTTGTTTAACGTATGATTACTTTCATCCCACCACTTTCATTTGATTATCGAATATAAGTAAATGAGTAAGAGTAGTTTATTCATCATTTACAAGTGGTTTACTTGCCTTGATTGTCAATAAAGAAATCTATGGATTGATAGTTGTTATTTGGATTGATTTAGTTCTTTTCGGAATAAATAGTGTTTGATGTAGGTTGTTCAGTGTTATGGACGAGATTTGAGGAGGAGTGGATTCATTTCTAGGGTCATTTGTGTGGTTTTGTGTTCGGTTATGGTTTCGATGTAAACAATCATACTATGTAACATATGTGATTGGCAAGTATGATTCCAATGATAATTACAATCAAATATCTTTTTATTGGTTTAGTAGTGTGTTTATTAGACTTAATAATCAAAGCTCAAGAACGTTGCACGTTGTTAAGGAAAGCAAAAGCTATCGATGCGAGAACAGTTGTTGTTTAATGTTTTTGCATAACTAGTTCTCTTCGTATGTATTTAGTTAAGCATTCATGAATAGTCTGATGCACTAATCTGTAGTTGAATAATTTCGATTGAAATACAATTCACCGTTATTTAATTGGTCATGCTACATTGATTTGACTTCTTTTTGATAGGTCACACATTGTGTTTCTTGTTTAAAGTATGATTACTTTCATCCCACCACTTTCATTTGATTATCGAATATAAGTAAATGAGTAAGAGTAGTTTATTCATCATTTACAAGTGGTTTACTTGCCTTGATTGTCAATAAAGAAATCTATGGATTGATAGTTGTTATTTGGATTGATTTAGTTCTTTTCGGAATAAATAGTGTTTGATGTAGGTTGTTCAGTGTTATGGACGAGATTTGAGGAGGAGTGGATTCATTTCTAGGGTCATTTGTGTGGTTTTGTGTTCGGTTATGGTTTCGATGTAAACAATCATACTATGTAACATATGTGATTGGCAAGTATGATTCCAATGATAATTACAATCAAATTTCTTTATATTGGTTTAGAAGTGTGTTTATTAGACTTAATAATTAAAACTCAAGAACATTGCACGTTGTTAAGGAAAGCAAAAGCTATCGATGCGAGAACAGTTATTGTTTAATGTTTTTGTATAACTAGTTCTCTTTGTATGTATTTAGTTAAGCATTCATGAATAGTCTGATGCACTAATCTGTAGTTGAATAATTTCGATTGAAACACAATTCACCGTTATTTACTTGGTTATGCTACATTGATTTGACTTCTTTTTGATAGGTCACACATTGTGTTTCTTGTTTAACTTATGATTACTTACATCCCACCACTTTCATTAGATTATCAAATCTAATTAAATGAATAAGAGTAGTTTCTTCATCATTTACAAGTGGTTTACTTGCCTTGATTGTCAATAAAGAAATCTATGGATTGACAGTTGTTATTTGGATTGATTTAGTTCATTTTGGAATAAAGAGTGTTTGATGTAGGTTTTTCAGTGTTATGGACGAGATTTGAGGAGGAGTGTATTGATTTCAAGGTTCATTCGTTTGGTTTTGTATTCGGTTTTGGTTTCGATGTAAACAATAATACTATGTAACATATGTGATTTGCAAGGATGATTCCAATGATAATTAGAATCAGATTTCTTTATATTGGTTTTGGTAGTGTGTTTATTAGACTTAATAATCAAAACTCAAGAACTTTGCACGTTGTCAAAGAAAGCAAAAGCTATCGATGCGAGAACAGTTGTTGTTTAATGTTTTAGTATAACTAGTTCCCTTTGTATGCATTTAGTTAAGCTTTCATAAATAGTTTGATGCACAAATCTATAGTGGAATAATTTCAATTGAAATACAATTCACCGTTATTTACTTGGTCATGCTACATTTATTTGACTTCTTTTTGATAGGTCACACATTGTGTTTCTTGTTTAACGTACGATTACTTACATCCCACCACTTTCATTTGATTATCGATTCTAATTAAATGAATAAGAGTAATTTCTTCATCATTTACAAGTGGTTTACTTGCCTTGATTGTTAATAAAAAAATCTATGGACTGACTGTTGTTATTTAGATTGATTTAGTTCAGTTAGGAATAAAGAGTGTTTGATGTAGGTTGTTCAGTGTTATGGACGAGATTTGAGAAGGAGTGGATTCATTTCTAGGGTCATTTGTGTGGTTTTGTGTTCGGTTATGGTTTCGATGTAAACAATCATACTATGTAACATATGTGATTGGCAAGTATGATGCCAATGATAATTACAATCAATTTCTTTATATTGGTTTAGAAGTGTGTTTATTAGACTTAATAATTAAAACTCAAGAACGTTGCACGTTGTTAAGGAAAGCAAAAGCTATCGATGCGAGAACAGTTGTTGTTTAATGTTCTTGTATAACTAGTTCTCTTGTATGTATTTAGTTAAGCATTCATGAGTAGTCTGATGCACTAATCTGTAGTTGAATAATTTCGATTGAAATACAATTCACCGTTATTTACTTGGTCATGCTACATTGATTTGACTTCTTTTTGATAGGTCACACATTGTGTTTCTTGTTTAACGTATGATTACTTACATCCCACCACTTTCCTTAGATTATCAAATCTAATTAAATGAATAAGAGTAGTTTCTTCATCATTTACAAGTGGTTTACTTGCCTTGATTGTCAATAAAGAAATCTATGGATTGACAGTTGTTATTTGGATTGATTTAGTTCATTTTGGAATAAAGAGTGTTTGACGTAGGTTTTTCAATGTTATGGACGAGATTTGAGGAGGAGTGTATTGATTTCAAGGTTCATTCGTTTGGTTTTGTATTCGGTTTTGGTTTCGATGTAAACAATAATACTATGTAATATATGTGATTGGCAAGGATGATTCCAATGATAATTAGAATCAGATTTCTGTATATTGGTTTAGTAGTGTGTTTATTAGACTTAATAATCAAAACTCAAGAACTTTGCACGTTGTCAAAGAAAGCAAAAGCTATCGATGCGAGAACAGTTGTTGTTTAATGTTTTAGTATAACTAGTTCCCTTTGTATGTATTTAGTTAAGCTTTCATGAATAGTTTGATGCACAAATCTGAATAATTTCAATTGAAATACAATTCAGCGTTATTTACTTGGTCATGCTACATTTATTTGACTTCTTTTTGATAGGTCACACATTGTGTTTCTTGTTTAACGTATGATTACTTACATCCCACCACTTTCATTTGATTATCGATACTAATTAAATGAATAAGAGTAATTTCTTCATCATTTACAAGTGGTTTACTTGCCTTGATTGTTAATAAAGAAATCTATGGACTGACAGTTGTTATTTAGATTGATTTAGTTCAGTTAGGAATAAAGAGTGTTTGATGTAGGTTGTTCAGTGTTATGGACGAGATTTGAGGAGGAGTGGATTCATTTCTAGGGTCATTTGTGTGGTTTTGTGTTCGGTTATGGTTTCGATGTAAACAATCATACTATGTAACATATGTGATTGGCAAGTATGATTCCAATGATAATTACAATCAAATTTCTTTATATTGGTTTAGAAGTGTGTTTATTAGACTTAATAATTAAAACTCAAGAACATTGCACGTTGTTAAGGAAAGCAAAAGCTATCGATGCGAGAACAGTTATTGTTTAATGTTTTTGTATAACTAGTTCTCTTTGTATGTATTTAGTTAAGCATTCATGAATAGTCTGATGCACTAATCTGTAGTTGAATAATTTCGATTGAAACACAATTCACCGTTATTTACTTGGTTATGCTACATTGATTTGACTTCTTTTTGATAGGTCACACATTGTGTTTCTTGTTTAACTTATGATTACTTACATCCCACCACTTTCATTAGATTATCAAATCTAATTAAATGAATAAGAGTAGTTTCTTCATCATTTACAAGTGGTTTACTTGCCTTGATTATCAATAAAGAAATCTATGGATTGACAGTTGTTATTTGGATTGATTTAGTTCATTTTGGAATAAAGAGTGTTTGACGTAGGTTTTTCAGTGTTATGGACGAGATTTGAGGAGGAGTGTATTGATTTCAAGGTTCATTCGTGTGGTTTTGTATTCGGTTTTGGTTTCGATGTAAACAATAATACTATGTAACATATGTGATTGGCAAGGATGATTCCAGTGATAATTAGAATCAGATTTTGTATATTGGTTTAGTAGTGTGTTTAATAGACTTAATAATCAAAACTCAAGAACTTTGCACGTTGTTAAGGAAAGCAAAGCTATCGATGCGAGAACAGTTGTTGTTTAATGTATTTGTATAACTAGTTCCCTTTGTATGTATTTAGTTAAGCTTTCATGAATAGTTTGGTGCACAAATCTATAGTGGAATAATTTCAATTGAAATACAATTCACCGTTATTTACTTGGTCATGCTACATTTATTTGACTTCTTTTTGATAGGTCACACATTGTGTTTCCTGTTTAACATATGATTACTTACATCCCACCACTTTCATTTGATTATCGATTCTAATTAAATGAATAAGAGTAATTTCTTCATCATTTACAAGTGGTTTACTTGCCTTGATTGTTAATAAAGAAATCTATGGACTGACAGTTGTTATTTAGATTGATTTAGTTCAGTTAGGAATAAAGAGTGTTTGATGTAGGTTGTTCAGTGTTGTGGACGAGATTTGAGGATTAGTGGATTCATTTCTAGGGGCATTTGTGTGGTTTTGTGTTTGGTTTTGGTTTCGATGTAAACAATCATACTATGTAACATATGTGATTGAACAGTATTATTGCAATGATAATTACAATCAAATATCTTTATATTGGTTTAGTAGTGTGTTTATTAGACTTAATAATCAAAACTCAAGAACGTTGCACGTCGTTAAGGAAAGCAAAAGCTATCGATGAGAGAATAGTTGTTGTTTAAGGTTTTTGTATAACTAGTTCGCTTCGTATGTATTTAGTTAAGCATTCATGAATAGTCTGATACACTAATCTGTAGTTGAATAATTTCGATTGAAATACAATTCACTGTTATTTAATTGGTCATGCTACATTGATTTGACTTCTTTTTGATAGGTCACACATTGTGTTTCTTGTTTAACGTATGATTACTTTCATCCCACCACTTTCATTTGATTATCGAATATAAGTAAATGAGTAAGAGTAGTTTATTCATCATTTACAAGTGGTTTACTTGCCTTGATTGTCAATAAAGAAATCTATGGACTGATAGTTGTTATTTGGATTGATTTAGTTCATTTCGAAATAAATAGTGTTTGATGTAGGTTGTTCAGTGTTATGGACGAGATTTGAGGAGGAGTGGATTCATTTCTAGGGTCATTTGTGTGGTTTTGTGTTCGGTTATGGTTTCGATGTAAACAATCATACTATGTAACATATGTGATTGGCAAGTATGATTCCAATGATAATTACAATCAAATTTCTTTATATTGGTTTAGAAGTGTGTTTATTAGACTTAATAATTAAAACTCAAGAACGTTGCACGTTGTTAAGGAAAGCAAAAGCTATCGATGCGAGAACAGTTGTTGTTTAATGTTTTTGTATAACTAGTTCTCTTTGTATGTATTTAGTTAAGCATTCATGAATAGTCTGATGCACTAATCTGTAGTTGAATAATTTCGATTGAAATACAATTCACCGTTATTTACTTGGTCATGCTACATTGATTTGACTTCTTTTTGATAGGTCACACATTGTGTTTCTTTTTTAACGTATGATTACTTACATCCCACCACTTTCATTAGATTATCAAATCTAATTAAATGAATAAGAGTAGTTTCTTCATCATTTACAAGTGGTTTACTTGCCTTGATTGTCAATAAAGAAATCTATGGATTGACAGTTGTTATTTGGATTGATTTAGTTTATTTTGGAATAAAGAGTGTTTGACGTAGGTTTTTTAGTGTTATGGACGAGATTTGAGGAGGTGTGTATTGATTTCAAGGTTCATTCGTGTGGTTTTGTATTCGGTTTTGGTTTCAATGTAAACAATAATACTATGTAACATATGTGATTGGCAAGGATGATTCCAGTGATAATTAGAATCAGATTTCTTTATATTGGTTTAGTAGTGTGTTTATTAGACTTAATAATCTAAACTCAAGAACTTTGCACGTTGTTAAGGAAAGCAAAAGCTATCGATGCGAGAACAGTTGTTGTTTAATGTTTATGTATTACTAGTTCCCTTTGTATGTATTTAGTTAAGCTTTCATGAATAGTTTGATGCACTAATCTATAGTGGAATAATTTCAATTGAAATACAATTCACCGTTATTTACTTGGTCATGCTACATTTATTTGACTTCTTTTTGATAGGTCACACATTGTGTTTCTTGTTTAACGTATGATTACTTACATCCCACCACTTTCATTTGATTATCGATTTTAATTAAATGAATAAGAGTAATTTTTTCATCATTTACAAGTGGTTTACTTGCTGTGATTGTTAATAAAGAAATCTATGGACTGACAGTTGTTATTTAGATTGATTTAGTTCATTTAGGAATAAAGAGTGTTTGAAGTAGGTTGTTTAGTGTTATGGACGATATTTGAGGAGGAGTGGATTGATTTCAAGGATCATTCGTGTGGTTTTGTATTCGGTTTTGGTTTGAATGTAAACAATAGATACTATGTAACATTTTTGATTAACTAGTATCATTCCAATAATAATTACAATCAAATTTTGTTTTTATTGGTTTAGGAGTGTGTTTATTAGACTTAGGAATCAAAACTCAAGAATGTTGGACGTTGTTAAGGAAAGCGAAAACTATCGATACGAGAACAATTGGTGTTTAATGTTTTTACATAACTAGTTCCCTTTGTATGTACATAGTTAAGCATTCAGGAATAGTTTGAAGCACTAATCTATACTTGCATAATTTCGATTGAAATAAAATTCACCGTTATTTACTTGGTTATGCTACATTGATTTAACTTCTTTTTGATAGGTCACACATAGTGTTTCTTGTTGAACGTATGATTACTTACATCCCACCACTTTCATTTGATTATCGAATTTAATTAAATGAATAAGAGTAGTTTCTTCATCATTTACAAGTGGTTTACTTGCCTTGATTGTTAATAAAGAAATCTATGGACTGATAGTTATGTTTTGGATTTATTTAGTTCATTTTAGAATAAAGAGTCTTTGATGTAGGTTGTTCAGTGTTATGGACGAGATTTGAGGAGGAGTGGATTGATTTCAAGGATCATTCGTGTGGTTTTGTATTCGGTTTTGGTTTGGATGTAAACAATAGATACTATGTAACATATATAATTGACTAGTATGATTCCAATAATAATTAAAATCAATTTTCTTTATATTGGTTTAGGAGTGTGTTTATTAGACTTAAGAATCAAAACTCAAAAACGTTGGACGTTGTTAAGGAAAGCTAAAACTGTCGATACGAGAACAACTGGTGTTTAATGTTTTTGTATAACTAGTTCCCTTTGTATGTATTTAGTTAAGCATTCATGAATAGTATGATGCACTAATCTATAGTTGAATAATTTCGATTGAAATACAAATCATTGTTATTTACTTGGTCATGGTACATTGATTTGACTTTTTTTTGATAAGTCACACATTGTGTTTCTTGTTTAACATATAATTACTTACATCACACCACTTTCATTTGATTATCGAATCTAACTAAATGAATAAGAGTAGATTATTCATCATTTACAAGTGGTTTACTTGCCTTGATTGTTAATAAAGAAATCTATGGATTGACAGTTGTTATTTGGATTGATTTAGTTTATTTTGGAATAAAAAGTGTTTGAGGTAGGTTGTTTAGTGTTATGGACCAGAGTTGAGGTGGAGTGGATTGATTTCAAGGATCATTCGTGTGGTTTTGTATTCAGTTTTGGTTTGGATGTAAACAATAGATACTATGTAACATATATGATTGACTAGTATGAATCCAATAATAATTACAATTAAATTTCTTTATATTGGTTTAGGAGTGTGTTTATTAGACTTAGGAATCAAAACTCAAGAACGTTGGATGTTGTTAAGGAAAGCTAAAACTGTCAATACGAGAACAATTAGTGTTTAATGTTTTGTATAAATAGTTCCCTTTGTATGTATTTAGTTAAGCATTCATGAATAGTATGATGCACTAATCTATAGTTGAATAATTTCGATTGAAATACAATCCATTGTTATTTACATGGTCATGCTACATTGATCTGACTTCTTTTTGATAAGTCACACATTGTGTTTCTTGTTTAACGTATAATTACTTACATCCCACCACTTTCATTTGATTATCGAATCTAACTAAATGAATAAGAGTAGATTATTCATCATTTACAAGTGGTTTACTTGCCTTGATTGTCAATAAAGAAATCTATGGAGTGACAGTTGTTATTTGGATTGATTTAGTTTATTTTGGAATAAAGAGTGTTTGAGGTAGGTTGTTTAGTGTTATGGACCAGATTTGAGGAGGAGGGATTGATTTCAAGGATCATTCGTATGGTTTTGTATTCAATTTTGGTTTGGATGTAAACAATAGATACTATGTAACATATATGATTGACTAGTATGATTCCAATAATAATTACAATCAAATTTCTTTATATTGGTTTAGGAGTGTGTTTATTAGACTTAGGAATCAAAACTCAAGAACGTTGGATGTTGTTAAGGAAAGCTAAAACTGTCGATACGAGAACAATTGGTGCTTAATGTTTTTGTATAACTAGTTCCCTTTGCATGTATTTAGTTAAGCATTCATGAATAGTATGATGCACTAATCTATAGTTGAATAATTTCGATTAAAATACAATTAATTGTTATTTACTTGGTCATGCTACATTGATTTGACTTCTTTTTCATAAGTCACACATTGTGTTTCTTGTTTAATGTATAATTACTTACATCCCACCACTTTCATTTGATTATCGAATCTAACTAAATGAATAAGAGTAGATTATTCATCATTTACAAGTGGTTTACTTGCCTTGATTGTCAATAAAGAAATCTATGTATTTACAGTTGTTATTTGGATTGATTTAGTTTATTTTGGAATAAAGAGTGTTTGAGGTAGGTTGTTTAGTGTTATGGACCAGATTTGAGGAGGAGTGGATTGATTTCAAGGATCATTCGTGTGGTTTTTTATTTCGTTTTCGTTTGAATGTAAACAATAGATACTATGTAACATATGTGATTAACTAGTATCATTCCAATAATAATTACAATCAAATTTCTTTATAGTGGTTTAGGAGTGCGTTTATTAGACTTAGGAATCAAAACTCAAGAACGTTGGACGTTGTTAAGGAAAGCGAAAACTATCGATACGAGAACAATTGGTGTTTAAAGTTTTTGTATAACTAGTTCCCTTTGTATGTATTTAGTTAAGCATTCATGAATAGTTTGATGAACTAATCTATACTTGCATAATTTCGATTGAAATACAATTCTCCGTAATTTACTTGGTTATGCTACATTGATTTGACTTCTTTTTGATAGTTCACACATTGCGTTTCTTGTTGAACGTATGATTACTTACATCCCACCACTTTCATTTGATTATCAAATTTAATTAAATGAATAAGAGTAGGTTCTTCATCATTTACAAGTGATTTACTTGCCTTGATTGTTAATAAAGAAATCTATGGACTGATAGTTCTGTTTTGGATTGATTTAGTTCATTTTAGAATAAAGAGTGTTTGATATAGGTTGTTCAGGGTTATGGACGAGATTTGAGGAGGAGTGGATTGATTTCAAGGATCATTCGTGTGGTTTTGTATTTCGTTTTCGTTTGAATGTAAACAATAGATACTATGTAACATATGTGATTAACTAGTATCATTCCATTAATAATTACAATCAAATTTCTTTATATTGGTTTAGGAGTGTGTTTATTAGACTTAGGAATCAAAACTCAAGAATGTTGGACGTTGTTAAGGAAAGCGAAAACTATCGAGAAGAGAACAATTGGTGTTTAATGTTTTTGTATAACTAGTTCCCTTTGTATGTATTTAGTTAAGCATTCACGAATAGTTTGATGCACTAATCTACACTTGCATAATTTCGATTGAAATACAATTCACCGTTATTTACTTGGTTATGCTACATTGATTTGACTTCTTTTTGATAGGTCACACATAGTGTTTCTTGTTGAACGTATGATAACTCACATCCCACCACTTTCATTTGATTATCGAATTTAATTAAATGAATAACAGTAGTTTCTTCATCATTTACAAGTGATTTACTTGCCTTGATTGTTAATAAAGAAATCTATGGACTTATAGTTCTGTTTTGGATTGATTTAGTTTATTTTAGAATAAAAAGTGTTTGATGTAGGTTGTTCAGTGTTATGGACGAGATTTGAGGAGGAATGGATTCATTTCTAGGGTCATTTGTGCGGTTTTGTATTCGGTTTTGGTTTCGATGTAAACAATCATACTATGTAACATATGTGATTGGCTTTTATGATTTTAATGATAATTACAATCAGATATCTTTATATTGGTTTAGAAGTGTGTTTATTAGACTTAATAATCAAAACTCAAGAACGTTGGACCTTGTTAAGGAAAGCTAAAACTGTCGATACGAGAACAATTGGTGTTTAATGTTTTTGTATAACTAGTTCCCTTTGTATGTATTTAGTTAAGCATTCATGAATAGTATGTTGCACTAATCTATAGTTGAATAATTTCTATTGAAATACAATTCACCGTTATATACTTGGTCATGCGACATTGATTTGACTTGTTTTTGATACATCACACATTGTGTTTCTTGTTTAATGTATGATTACTTACATCCCACCACTCTCATTTGATTATCGATTCTAATTAAATGAATAAGAGTAGTTTCTTCATCATTTACAAGTGGTTTACTTGCCTTGATTGTCAATAAAGAAATCTATGGATTGACAGTTGTTAATTGGATTGATTTAGTTTATTTTGGAATAAAAAGTGTTTGATGTAGGTTGTTCAGTGTTATGGACGAGATTTGAGGAGGAGTGGATTGATTTCAAGGATCATTCGTGTGGTTTTGTATTCGGTTTTGGTTTGGATGTAAACAATAGATACTATGTAACATATATGATTGACTAGTATGATTACAATAATAATTACAATCAAATTTCTTTATATTGGTTTAGGAGTGTGTTTATTAGACTTAAGAATCAAAACTCAAGAACGTTGGATGTTGTTAAGGAAAGCTAAAATTGTCGATACGAGAACAATTGGTGTTTAATGTTTTTGTATAACTAGTTCCCTTTGTATGTATTTAGTTAAGCATTCATGAATAGTATGATGCACTAGTCTATAGTTGAATAATTTCGATTGAAATACAATTCATTGTTATTTACTTGGTTATGCTACATTGATTTGACTTTTATTGATAGGTCACACATTGTGTTTCTTGTTTAACGTATGATTACTTACATCCCACCACTATCATTTGATTATCGATTCTAATTAAATGAATAAGAGTAGTTTCTTCATCATTTACAAGTGGTTTACTTGCCTTGATTGTCAATAAAGAAATCTATGGATTGACAGTTGTTATTGTAAGGGCCCCGTTCCCGGGACACTCATAGTTGGACAAACATCGCACATACTATTTTAAAATTTCATAAAATCTATTTAACATATGCAGCGGAAAATTTTAATGAAACCCTTTCATATATTAATAATTACTGTTTACAACATCATTACATTACAAATCATTGTCTGGTCTCATTACTACACAAAATGGATGCCAACCAAAATCTTGCCAAGTAGCTTCACCCCGTGCCATCCTCAGCAATTATTACCTGCCAACTAAAAATGTATAAAAGTCAGCGTTGCTGAGTGAGTTCTAGTTTTATAAAAACGTTTATATTACTTCCATTCGTTAAAACATTTTCAAACTTTCGCATGTGATCATACATCATACATACATCAAGGTAATATTTATTATCTTCCGTCATCGTTCTTTTCGCACTTATCGCACGTTTCGCACATTTCGCACGTTACATTATCTTTCACTTCTATCTAGGTCCTGTCATATACTAAACCCCCCTCTTGGGCACGAAGCCAACTAATCTAGGGTTTAATGACAAGGACCCCGTTTCGCACGTATGGAACAGTCACCAAGACTGATCCCCCTGTGTGTGAATCCCTCATGGGGCAGCCAAGATCGCACGCTGTATGACACACAGTTGAGCTGACAACTCTCACGGAGTTGTGAACCTCCTTACATTTTGCTTGCAAGACTTTCATTCGTTCATTCTTTATGTTCCACTTTCATTATCTTAGATCTTTCACTTCGTTAAGATAATACTTTTCATTCATTATCATAATCACACCATGAAAGGCCACGGAGAAATACATAATAGGAACATAAAGAAAACAGGCCACAAACATACATAACATCATCACATAATCATCTCATACCATCCTCGGGAACACCCCAAGTCATAGCCTAAAAGTCTTTCTTTCCCGAAAATTTCAGAAAATTTTCTAAGTCTTAGGCGCATGAGCACTATGCAGGCGCTTGGCCACTATGCAGGCGCATGAACACTTAGGCGCATGGGCGACACAGGCGCATGGGCACTATTTGGGCGCACGGCCAACACTTAGGTGTTTGGGCAACTTTGTAGGCCCATGGGTACTATGCAGGTGCATGAGTCTGATTTAGGCGCATGGGCACTTAGGCGTTCTAGCAGACTTAGACGCATGGCATACTTAGACTCCTGGGCATAATTCTAGGCGCATGAGTACTATTTGTGCGCATGGACCTTGGGCGTTTGGGTACTGTTTGGGCGCATGATCTTTAGGCGTATGGGCACTTAGGCGCATGGCCAACTACTTTTCTAACTTCCATCATTTTCAGACCTCAGAAGCATCAATCTGACCTGTTCTATGCCTAGTTCTAACATACTAAGCATCTAACAAGCATAAAATCATGCACATACTCATAAATTTCCCATTTATACGCCCTCCCAACAGGGCACATTCACATACATACGGGTACACACACCCAAATTTATAAAAACATTTATACATGCATTTCCAACCCCAAATCAGTTAAAACATGTAAAAACGGGGATCTAGAACTCACCTCTTGCAACTTCCGAGTAAGACTTCCTTCAAACCCGAATGCTTATGAGTTCAAACACCTAAAACACCAAAACCGAATGCACATACAAGAACATAAGCACATACCCGAAGCTGAAAATCAGCCAAGAACACCCTGAAATCAGGAAACTAACCTGAATTCAGCCTCTTCTTCTTCCTCTCTCTAAAACCGAAGAGAATTCTCTGCTTTCTCTCTCTAGAAAATCGACAGAAAGTTGATGGAACATGGGTGTGGGCGGCCACACCTCCTTTTGAACGGATTAAATATCAACTTTGTCCCATGCACAACTTTAACCCCTCAACTTGGGTTATTTTGCTTTTTTTTTCTTCCTTTTCTTCGCTTTTCTCTTCTTTTAAAATTTCCGGGTGTTACAAGTCCACCCCCCTTATATAGGTTTCGTCCCCGAAACCTGTCACTCCTCGAACAGCTGACGATTCCCATGTAGACTCGGATCCCTTTCTATGCTTCCACTGTACTCGCACCATGGGAATCATTTTATTCCTTAGCCTCTTTTCTTTCCTGTCAATGATAGCCACTGGTTGCTCTACATAATTGAGCCGTTCGTCAACCTCAATGTCTTCCAGTGGTACCACCATATCCTCATCAGCTAAGCACTTCCTCAGATGAGATACATGAAATGTTGGATGAATTCCACTTAACTCATCGGGCAACTCCAATTTATAGGCCACCTCTCCTACTCGAGCAATGATTCAGAAAGGCCCTATATACCTCGGACTCAACTTGCCCCGCTTTTTAAACCGAATGATACCCTTCCAAGGTGAAACCTTCAACATAACTCTATCACCCACCTTGAATTCAATCGGTCTACGTTTCTTATCGGCATACGACTTTTGCCTATCTTTGGCTGCCTTCATATAGGCTTTGATCTTTTCCAATTTCTCAGTCGTAGCTTCGATCACCTCAATGCTTCCTAACTCCTTCTGACCAATATCACCCCAACATACGAGCGTCCTACACCTCCTACCGTATAGCATCTCATAGGGTGGCATACCAATGCTGGCATGATAACTGTTATTGTATGAGAATTCAGCTAACGGCAAGTGTTCGTCCCAACTTCCTCCAAAGTCAATGACGCATGCCCGAAGCATATCCTCAAGCGTCTGAATAGTTCTTTCTGATTGACCATCCGTTTGAGGATGATAAGCCGTACTAATATGTAACCTCGTCCCCATTGCATCATGAAATCTCTTCCAAAACTTGGATGTAAACCAAGTGTCACGGTCAGACACAATAGACACCAGCACACCATGACGAGTCACAATCTCCTTGATGAACAGATCCGCTAACCTCTCGGATGAATATGTTTTATGGATCGGTAAGAAGTGAGCACTCTTCGTCAAACGGTCGACTATCACCCATATGGCATCATACCCCCTTGCCGTTCGCGGCAGCTTCGTAATAAAATCCATGGTGATATGCTCCCACTTCCACTCGGGTATATCCAAAGGTTGGATCTTCCCGTATGGCTTCTGATGCTCCGCCTTCACTTGCAAGCAAGTAAGACACTTACTCACGTACTTCGCTACATCGCGCTTCATACCGGGCCACCAATAATCTTTCTTCGTATCATGATACATCTTTGTAGCACCGGGATGAATGGAGTATCAAGTCTTATGAGCCTCGTCCATGATCTTTCCACGTAAATCTCCATAGCGAGGAATCCATATTCGTCCAAATAGGGTCCTAACACCAAGAGTGTTTTCACCCAATTCCGTGACTAGACCTCTCATCCTTTCGGAGTTAAGGCGATCTTCTTTCAACGCCTCGTCTTGAAACTCCTTGACCTGCTTCATAACATCGGAGGTCATAACCAATTGATAAGCCTTCACCCGGATCGGTTCAGACCTCTCCTTTCGGCTAAGGGCATCTGCCACTACGTTGGCTTTGCCTGGATGGTAATGGATCTCACAATCATAATCCTTAATGAGCTCCAACCATCGCCTTTGTCTCATATTCAAATCCTTCTGCTCGAAGAAGTACTTCAAACTCTTGTGGTCGGTGAAGATAGTACACTTCATCCCATATAAATAGTGCCTCCAAATCTTCAATGCGAAGACCACAGCTGCTAACTCCAAGTCATGAGTAGGGTAATTGACCTCATGAACTTTCAGCTGTCGGGATCCATAGGCTATAACCTTCCCTCGCTGCATCAACACGCAACCCAACCCTAAATAAGAAGCATCTGAATAAACCACCAAATCTTCACTTCCTTCGGGTAACGACAAGACTGGAGCTTGCGTCAGCTTCGCCTTTAGCTCCTCAAAAGCCTTTTCTTGCTCTTGACCCCATACAAATTTCACGTCCTTACGGGTCAATTTGGTCAACGGAGAAGCTATCTTCGAGAAGTCTTGGATGAATCTTCTATAATATCCCGCCAATCCAAGGAAACTACGGATCTTGGATGGCATTTTTGGAGACTTCCATTGCATCACAGCTTCTACCTTTGCTGGGTCGACCATGATTCCTTCGGAATTTACCACATGCCCCAAAAACTGAACTTTGCGCAACCAGAACGCGCATTTGGAGAATTTGGCGTACAACTTCTCCCTTCTAAGCGTCTCCAACACCTCCCGAATGTGACTGGTATGCTCCTCCTCGCTCCTCGAATAAATCAGGATATCATCGATAAACACAATCACTGATTTATCCAACATCGGCCGGCACACTCGATTCATCAAATCCATGAAAGCAGCTGGCGCATTGGTTAAACCAAAAGACATAACGAGAAACTCATAGAATATCCTGCTCTTTCACCTTCAGCTGATGATAACCCGATCGGAGATCGATTCTCGAAAACCAACTGGCAGCTTGCAGCTGATCAAACAAGTCGTCGATTCTGGGTAAAGGATACCGATTCTTCACCGTCAACTTGTTCAATTCACGGTAGTCGATGCACATCCTCATGCTACCGTCTTTCTTCTTTACAAACAAGACCAGAGCACCCCAGGGAGAGATACTCGGTCGAATAATCCCCTTATCCAACAGTTCTTGCAATTGAACCATCAGTTCCTTCATCTCTGTTGGAGCCAGGCGATACAGTGCCTTAGCGACAGGCTGAGCACCGGGTATCAAATCAATCTGAAACTCGATTTCACGGTCCGGTGGCACTCCTGGTAAATCTTCTTGAAACACATCGAGAAAATCACACACAACCGGTACGTCGGACAATTGTGGTGTTGATGTGTCCATATCTTTCACATAAGCCAGGTAGGCACTACATCCACGTCTCATACACTTCCCCGCCACCGCCATCGAAATTATCTTCGGAACCGTAGTAACTCGATCACCGTAGACCGTCACCAAACTCCCGTCAGGCGCTGTTAATCGGATCATCTTCTTGCGACACACAATATTCGCTTCATAGGCCGCTAACCAGTCCATCTCTAGGACTACATCAAACCCGCCTAAGGTCATCACAAACAGTCTAGCAGGAAACCTATGACCTTCTAGTTCTATGGCACAGCCTTCTATCAGATCAGAAATCCTGGTAGACTTACCTATGGCAGTTTCTACATCGAAGGGCTCACCAATACTTCTACTTCTAATGGGTAAATTAGCACAGAAAGCAGCAGAAATGAAACTCCTACTAGCACCAGAATCAAATAACACAGAGGCAAGAGTTTGGTTTACTAGAAACGTACCTGACACAACATCGGGGTCCGTCCTAGCCTCCTCCCTGGTCATCGTGAAAGCTCTGGCGCTCGCCTTCTGCCCTTCACTCCCAGCCTTCTTCTTTGCCCTGGAACTCTCAGCCCTCGGCTTCTTGCAGTCCCTGCTCAGATGGCCATCTTCTCCACAGTTATAGCATCTCACGGCCCCGCACTCTTGAGCCATGTGACCGGGCTTCCCACACTTGAAACAGACGTTTGATCCCCATCTGCACTCTCCAGTATGTTCCCTTCCACATTTACCACATCTCCTTGTCCCCACACCAGAGGCGGTCACTCGCCGGTCATCCACCCTGGCAACCTTGTTGTTTGGAGCGACACCACCGCGTCCAAACCTCTTTCCATTCTAGTTCCTGTCACCACCACCACCTTTCTTACTCACTTGAACTACAGCCACCTCCCGTTCATCGTACAGCCTTCCCGCCAGATCAACCATCTACCTAAACGTGCTCGGCCGGGCGGCGATCATGTGCCTGCGAATATCCGCCGGCAAACCCTGGATGTACCTCTTTATCTTTCGTGACATAGGTGTCACCTGATCTGGCACCAGTCACGCCATCTCATTAAACTTTGTGGTGTACTGTTGGTGCGTCATGGTTCCCGCCTCCAACTGTGAGAACTCTCTCTCAATCTTGTCAAGTTCCCTATGAGGACAGAACTCCTCAATCACCAGCTTCTTCAGTTCATCCCAATTCATTCTTCCAATCGCCCTGCTACCCTCTGCCTAGACAATACTGTCCCACCAGCATAAAGCCGAGTCCACGAATGAGTGGGTAGCAAACTTCACCTTCTGGTCCTCCCTACACTCGCTGATATCAAGCACAGCCTCCATCTCTCTCACCCATCGATGAGCAGCAGCGTTGCCGTTGCCATCAAAAGTCGGGGGCTTGCATCTTTGGAATGCCCCATAATTACAGCCCCGAGCCGTCCCTGGCACCGCTTCTCCCTCCTCTTCGTCACTTGGGACAACCGTCTCAGTCTCCCGTTGCCCTGCTTCTCCCGCAGTCTTCTCTTTCTCCTTCTTCTCATCCTCCCTTACAGCCTTAATCACTTCGACCACCACAGACGGCAGGATCGTCTGCATGACCTGATGAACTTCCTCAACAACAGCCTCTTTCATCGAGGCCCTTAGATTAGCACACTCTCATCACCACCTTCCTGGTGATGAGTCTCGGGCTCTTTAGGTGCCCTTTCTGCAGCCTTAGCACCACCTCTTGTGGCACGCGGTCCAGCACCACGTCCACCACGACCTCCACCTCTAGAAGCCTTCGAAGATCTACCACCCGCCATCCTCTAAACACACTATAAGATTCAAACACCAACACGGTCATTCAAGGTAATAGCTCAGTTTATGTCAAGTATAGTAAGTCCCTAATTACAGTGGCCAGTTGTGATTAGCCACTTACTTTACTCTTCATACCCCAAGCATTTTCTATCCAGACTACATCAGTATTCAAATCTACTAAGAGCACATAAAGCAGATAGCATGCGCATATAATACCGGTTAACATTAAAGAAAATACCTGATGGCACGTAGCTACTTGGGCTAGCATCCTTCCATTTGTCCCATTCTCAGTTTAAGTTTAGGTTTATTTGGAAAATATTTACCCATTTCTCTTAAACTTTTGGCTCTGATACCAACTTGTAAGGGCCCCGTTCCCGGGACACTCACAGTTGGACAAACATGGCACATACTATTTTAAAATCTCATAAAATCTATTTAACATATGCAGCGAAAAAATTTAATGAAACCCTTTCATATATTAATAATTACTGTTTACAACATCATTACATTACAAATCATTGTCTGGTCTCATTACTACACAAAATGGATGCCAACCAAAATCTTGCCAAGTAGCTTCACCCCGTGCCATCCTCAGCAACCATTACCTGCCAACTGAAAATGCATAAAAGTCAGCGTTGCTAAGTGAGTTCTAGTTTTATAAAAACGTTTATATTACGTTCCATTCGTTAAAAGATTTTCATACTTTCGCACGTGATCATACATCATACATACATCAAGGTAATATTTATTATCTTCCGTCATCGTTCTTTTCGCACTTATCGCACGTTTCGCACATTTCGCACGTTACATTATCTTTCACTTCTATCTAGGTCCTGTCATATACTAAACCCCCCTCTTGGGCACGAAGCCAACTAATCTAGGGTTTAGTGACAAGGACCCCGTTTCGCACGTATGGAACAGTCACCAAGACTGATCCCCCTGTGTGTGAATCCCTCATGGGGCAGCCAAGATCGCACGCTGTATGACACACAGTTGAGCTGACAACTCTCACGGAGTTGTGAACCTCCTTATATTTTGCTTGCAAGACTTTCATTCGTTCATTCTTTATGTTCCACTTTCATTATCTTAGATCTTTCACTTTGTTAAGATAATACTATTCATTCATTATCATAATCACACCATGAAAGGCCACGGAGAAATACATAATAGGAACATAAAGAAAACAAGCCAGAAACATACATAACATCATCACATAATCATCTCATACCATCCTCGGGAACACCCCAAGTCATAGCCTAAAAGTCTTTCTTTCCCGAAAATTTCAAAAAATTTTCTAAGTCTTAGGCGCATGAGCACTATGCAGGCGCTTGGCCACTATGCAGGCGCATGAACACTTAGGCGCATTGGCGACACAGGCGCATGGGCACTATTTGGGCGCACGGCCAACACTTAGGCGTCTGGGCAACTTTCTAGGTGCATGGGTACTATGCAGGCGCATGAGCCTGATTTAGGCGCATGGGCACTTAGGCGTTCTAGCAGACTTAGACGCATGGCATACTTAGACTCCTGGGCATAATTCTAGGCGCATGAGCACTATTTGTGCGCATGGACCTTGGGCGTTTGGGTACTGTTTGGGCGCATGATCTTTAGGCGTATGGGCACTTAGGCGCATGGCCAACTACTTTTCTAACTTCCATCATTTTCAGATCTCAGAAGCATCAATCTAACCTGTTCCATGCCTAGTTCTAACATACTAAGCATCTAACAAGCATTAAATCATGCACATACTCATAAATTTCCCATTTATACGCCCTCTGTCACACCCTCAAAATCCACGTGCGGAGTTTTACCGCGAGGCGTGTGAACAAACCAGGATCACAGTCACTAGTTACTCAGAACGACACTATATACCACATTTAAAAATAAACCAATCAAAGTTCAAGTTTTAAAACCATGCGGAAGCGTTTTGTAAATAAGACAAACCCAAAATATGTAAATGTAAAATTTGGCAAAACACGTGCCAACCCATTATTTAAATCTCATAAATAAAATTCAAATGTCATGACTTAAGATGAAGTCTTAGAATGCATGCTGGACCCGTGTTGTGCTCCTAATGGCAACTTTAATTAACGACCTGAGAATAGCATACTAAAAATGTCAACACAATGGTTGGTGAGTTCAAGAGTTTGCATTTAACATAAACAATGATAATTTGCATAACATAAGAAGTGCATTGAAATAGATAGCTAGTCTATATTCATAAGTAATAACAATAGTGATTTCGCGATCGAAGCTGACTGTGTTACGTTTGTTGCCTCCCGTCACGACTTACCAGGTCGTAACGATGTTTGTGTCTAGGACAATATTGCACCCGTTTGACCTCGAGTCGCACAGGTGGGGCTTGTCAAACCCAGTAGTACTACCCAAGATTTCCCGCTAGTTACCATTATTAACGATCCGAAAGTGTGAGGACTTTCAAGGTATTATACACCATGTTAAAACATACACGACTTATAATAATGATATAGCGTTTGTGAACAAGTATGCTACCTCCCCCATAAGAGAGTTTATAAAATAGTGGGGCATGAACTCACCTGATGTGCAAGGATAATGACAAGAGAGAACTGATGATGGATGGAAAGACAACCCTTCAAAGGTTACCTAGAACACGTAAGTACATAAGTACGTGTGCACAGAAAACTTAACAACCCTAAGTGCTCAATAAACACATTGACCCAAGGCTTTGGAAAACAAGACTCCTCTAACCTAGTTGACCCGTTTGACCCGTTGGTGACATATTAATTGAAATCTCGTTTAATCAAATGTATCAACTTATCATACATGATTATCAAACAAAGTATTCACGCATATTACATCATCAACCCAAGTTCAATCTAGATCATCATACAACTTATGCGAATCTCAAACAATCAACATGCTCAACACAATCATAAATATATCACAACTAATAATTCATTCATGAAGTCTAATCATGCACAACATGCCATGTGAAGCCACTCACGACTTCACACCCTAAACCCTGCCAATCCTACTAAGTAGGGGCCTCAGATTCGCACGCGTGTATGACAATCATAATAACATAAATCAACAAGATTCATTCCAACCAACAAACACAATAATGATCAATTCCAATCCCAAACATGATTTCCTAATCACTAGCCATAATTCATCATCATGTATAATCACCAAGAACCTACATTCTTTAAATGATCAATCAAGCATCCATACAACCCAAGTAACACATTCCACCACATTAGACATCATCCATAAGCATTCTAACATGCTCCTAACACCATAAACATGCTCACATCATCATATCCAATGATCTTCAAAAATAAAGTTTCCCTTTTTAGAAGGTAACACCCAAAAGCAATCTAATATCCAATTCCTTCATAGTTTCATCAATTTTATACCCAATCAAGTTCATAACATTCATTCTAACATGATAATCATCACTAACTCATCAAAATTCCCAATCATCATGCATAAAAGTTTCCACTTATAGTAAGGTATGAACAAACACTAGATTTCATGACTTTTCTTGCACAATTCAAGTAAACCAACATCCAAGCAATGTATCTAACATCATACAATCATCAAATCATGAGTTCCAAGAACAAAAAGTTTCCTCTTAAGGCAATGTGTGAACAATGTGATCAAACCATGGAATTCTTGCATAATCAACATAATCTAACATTCATACAATCTAACCAACATCAAATTAACATCTAACAATCATCAATTTCACTTTTTTCATCACCAATTTCGAATTAGGATTCTTCAAGAATCAAAACCATGAACAACTAATCAAAACTAACCTTTAGGTGTGCTTAGATGATGATTAACACTTGAAAACAAATTGTAATACTTGAAACAACTTGGAATTTGACTTGTGCACTTGTTCTTGGATCAAAATCGCAAGATGAAGGTGTTGGGAGGGGGGTTACGGCCGCAATGGGGGTTTGGGGCTAGGGTTGGGTTTAATTTTGTTTAAATATGGTAACTTTTTATTTCAATCCAATTACAAAATTAACCCCATTGTTTATATTTTATAAAAACTAATCTTTTTAACACTTTTTAATAGGTTTTAACTACAAAATATAAACATTACTAATCAACAATAATAATCACATACATTTTCAACTAATAGCAAAACATATGAGATCATAGTTACACATTGTCACGTTATCAAGTAAAATTCACAAACAATAACTTAAAATGCATGAATCACATAACCACAACTAATAATCAACATTATTCACTAGGTTATCATTTGTTTACCATAGATAATTGTTATTAAGTCACCAACGTTCAACGACAACTAGTGTGTGCTCACGACACGTGTATGCAAGACCTAACGGAACTAACGGAGTTTGTTAATGGAAAATTACCAGATGTCACATTATCCCCATGTTTAAAGAATTTTCGTCCCGAAAATTGCGTTACATGGTTGTGTTACATCACTGGTTTACTACATTGGCATAACGAAATCGAGTGAGTTGTCATATCATCCCCATGTTGAAAGAAATTTCGTCCCGAAATTTAATCAGTACCTTCCCTGGCTGTGACCGTCGTTTCGAACAGATGAGGATACTTGAGCTTCATCTGATCCTCTCGTTCCCACGTGAATTCCGGTTCACGTCTTGAGTTCCAACGAACCTTGACTATAGGTATTTTGCTTTGCTTAAGAGTTTTGACCTCACGGTCCATTACTTCAACAGGCTCCTCAACAAAGCGCAATTGCTCATCCACTTGTACTTCCTCGAGTGGTACAACCAAAGTCTCATCAGATAAGCACTTTTTCATATTTGAGACGTGAAATACGTTGTGAACGCCATTTAATGACTCAGGCAGGTCTAACCGATACGCCACTGGACCTATTCTTTCAAGAATCTCAAATGGTCCAACGTATCTCGGGTTAAGCTTGCCTCTTTTGGCAAATTGAATGACGCCTTTCCATGGTGAGACCTTCAACAACACTTTGTCACCGACCTGAAATTCCAAAGGTTTCCGTCGCTTGTCTGCATAGCTCTTTTGTCTGTCTCGCGCTGCAGCCATACGGTTCCGTATCTGCACAATCTTTTCGGTAGTCTCGTGCACCAATTCAGGGCCAGTCAGCTGACTATCACCAACTTCAGCCCAACAAACTGGTGATCTACACTTTCGCCCATACAACGCCTCAAATGGTGCTGCCTGAATACTAGTATGGTAACTATTGTTGTACGAGAATTCGACCAAAGGTAGATGAACTTCCCAATTATTTTCAAAATCAATTACGCAAGCACGTAACATGTCCTCCAAAGTTTGAATAGTACGCTCGCTTTGTCCATCGGTCTGCGGATGATATGCAGTACTCATATCCAACCGCGTTCCCAGAGATTTCTGTAACGACTGCCAGAAATGAGACGTAAAACGAGCATCACGATCAGAAATAATCAAGATCGGCACGCCATGTCTTGAGACCACCTCCTTCAGGTAAATTCTGGTTAATTTGTCCATTTTGTCCGTCTCCTTGATCGCCAAGAAGTGAGCTGACTTAGTCAGTTGATCCACGATCACCCATATCGTGTCACAACCATTAGAAGTTCTGGGTAATTTAGTAATAAAGTCCATAGAAATTTGTTCCCATTTCCACAAAGGAATCTCAGGTTGTTGCAGTAACCCAGATGGCTTTTGATATTCCACTTTAACCTTGGAACAGGTTAGACACTTGCTTACATACGTTGCTACGTCTGCCTTCATATTAGGCCACCAATAGTGCGCTTTCAGGTCATGATACATTTTGTCAGAACCAGGGT
This sequence comes from Flaveria robusta, assembly GCA_025506415.1. NCBI lineage: Eukaryota > Viridiplantae > Streptophyta > Magnoliopsida > Asterales > Asteraceae > Flaveria > Flaveria robusta. The sequence goes on along the minus strand of CM046476.1, from coordinate 8,741,319 downwards.
GTATGGAATATTTAGACTTATGTGCTTCACTCATGACTAAGTCTCTCAAATCTCCATACATGGGTACCCAAAGTCTATCCATGAAATACCGGATTCCATCGGATTTGACTTCCAACTGTTTGTCCATCCCACGTAAGGATTCAGATCTAATGTTTTCCACTTTCAAAGCTTCCGTCTGAGCTTCCTTGATTTGTTCAGGCAAATGAGTGCTAATCGTAAGCTGCAAAGCACGCACTCGCCGGGGCTTAGCAGTCTCCTTCCTACTCAAAGCATCAGCGACTACATTCGCCTTACCTGGGTGATATTTGATAGCACAATCGTAATCGTTTAACAGTTCCACCCAGCGTCGCTGCCTCATGTTTAGCTCTTTCTGCTCAAAGATATGCTGAAGACTCTTGTGATCGGTGTAAATGGTGCATTTGGTTCCGTACAAGTAATGTCTCCAGATCTTCGAGGCAAAAATCACTGCACCTAACTCCAAATCATGAGTAGTATAGTTCTTTTCATGCACCTTCAGTTGTCTCGAGGCATAGGCTATTACCTTGCCACGTTGCATCAGGACACAACCAAGTCCTTGGATAGAAGCATCACAGTAAACCACAAAATCATCACTTCCTTCTGGTAATGCTAATATCGGCGCGCTACAGAGTTTCTGTTTCAACAACTGAAAAGCGGCTTCTTGCCTCTCACCCCATTTATACGTTTTTCCTTTATGGGTCAAGGCTGTGAGAGGTTGAGCGATTTTTGAAAATCCCTCGATGAAACGTCGATAGTACCTTGCCAGTCCAAGAAATTGCCTTATCTCACTAGGCGTCTTGGGTACCGACCAGTTCTTTATAGCCTCAATCTTTGTAGGATCCACATGTGTTCCTTTCTCGTTAACAATGTGACCCAAGAATTGCACCTCACGAATCCAAAAATCACACTTAGAAAACTTGGCATACAACTGTTCCTTCTTAAGCAATTCCAAGATTAGACGTAGATGCTCCTCATGCTCCTCCTTGGTCTTAGAATAGATCAATATGTCATCGATAAACACGATAACAAACTGATCGAGGTAGGGTTTGCACACACGATTCATGAGATCCATGAATACCGCTGGTGCATTAGTCAACCCAAAGGGCATGACCAAGAATTCATAATGACCATAACGAGTGCGGAATGCGGTTTTAGAGATGTCTTCCTCCCGAACTCTCAGTTGATGATAACCGGACCTCAAATCAATTTTTGAGTAATAGCTTGATCCCTGAAGTTGATCAAATAAGTCATCAATACGGGGCAAAGGGTATTGGTTCTTGACTATGACCTTGTTCAACTCTCTGTAGTCAATGCACATACGAAAGGTACCATCTTTCTTCTTAACAAAAAGTACAGGTGCTCCCCACGGTGATGAGCTCGGTCGAATAAATCCTTTATCCAATAGCTCCTGAAGTTGTGCAGATAGTTCCTGCAGTTCGTTTGGTGCTAACCGATAAGGTGCTCTCGTAATTGGTGCTGCTCCGGGAGTCAAATCAATTTGAAATTCAACCTGACGATGAGGTGGTAGTCCAGGCAGATCCTCTGGAAACACCTCTGGAAAGTCACGAACTACCGGGATATTCTCTATCTTCTTCTCTTCTTTTTGTTTATCAGTCACAAGGGCTAATATGGCTAAGTGACCCTTGCGTAGCCACTTCTGCGCTTTCATAAAAGATATGATGCCTATCACTGCACCACTCTTTTCGCCCTTAACTGAGAGAATCTCTCCCTCCTTTAGAGGAATGCGAATAACCTTCTCATGGCATATGACTTCTGCCTGCTTCTCAGACAGCCAATCCATACCCACGACCACGTCAAAACTCCCAAGTGTAATAGGCATGAGATCGATATCAAAGGTATGACCAGCGAGTTCTATCTTACAACCCTTAAGGATATGCGTAACAAAAATTTGCTTACCATCAGCTAATTCTACGGTATACTTAGAGTCCAACGCAGAAGGCATATCACTTAGGAGACTACCGAATTTAGTAGAAATAAAACTCCTATCGGCTCCAGTATCAAACAGTATAGAAGCAAAACGACCATTAATAGGAAATTTACCAGTAACAATAGTAGGATCGTTTAGAGCCTCACCTGATCCCATGACAAAGGCTCTCCCTTTTGCTCCACCATTGTCGCCACCAATATTGTCACCATTGCCCCCATTATTGTTATTACCACCATTTCCATTGCCATTACCATTTCTTTTTAATTGAGGGCAATTTCTCTTGTAATGCCCCTCTTTTCCACATTCAAAGCAACCCTTTGGCGTTTCATGGGGCCGCTGGGACTGCTGAGGCTGCTGGGGCTTCTTCATCAACTCCCCACGACAATCCTTTGCCGCGTGTCCAACCTTCCCACAACGCTGGCATCGAAAGCTATCACACCTGCCAGTGTGGTAATAGTTGCATCGGTTGCATTTGGGGCTTTTCCCCGCATAACCACTGGGTCCTTGAGTTGGGGCAGACGATTGGTTGAAGTTGCGGTTGTTATCAAACCTCCTTTGTTGCTGTTGTTGTTGAGGATGTTGTTGCTGAGGTTGACTACCAGATGTTGATCCCTTGCTGGCATTACTTTCCCACTTGCATTTATTGTCGGGCATGCTTGTCACCGCGCCCCGCTTAGGTAACTTCCCTTGCTCCACTGCCTGATCGGTGAGTTTATGAGCCAATCGAATGACCTGTTGAATAGTAGGAAGATTTGCAGCGGTCACCATACTTTGAATTTCCGGCACCAACCCACGTAAGTAGAGCTCAATTCGTCGGCTCGGCGGGTCAACCATGCCAGGACAAAGTGTAGCCAGCTCATGAGACCTAGTAGTGTAAGCTTCAATGTCAGATCCTTCCATCTTTAATTGCCAGAACTCGGCTTCTAGCTTCTGAACTTCATTACGAGGGCAGTATTCCTCTGTCATCATCGTTTTGAATTCATCCCATGGCAGCGCGTTTGCCATCGCCTGACCAAGCATCTGCACTTGCGCATTCCACCACGTGAGTGCTGCACCCTCAAGTGTCCCCGTGGCGAATTTCACCTGCTCCATCGCTGGACAGTTGCATTTGGCGAAGACTGATTCAGTCTTCTCGAACCACCTCACGAGCCCTACAGCTCCCTCAGATCCACTGTAGGTATGGGGCTTGCAATCCATAAATGCCTTGTAAGTACACCCAGGTGGTCCTGTATTCACATGACAGAGTATTTAAATCGAACCGAATGAATTTATCACTTAACGGAATATTTGCGTAATCGATGACTAAAGTCACCGTTTACCTCCAAACTGAGCGGGTTGAGTGTTCAATGCCGCCTGCACATGCTGATTAATCAGGGCAGCTAATTCAGCTGGGGTCATGTTCACGGTGCCGGCGCCACGTCCACCGCCACGCCCACGGCCACGTCCACGTCCACTGCCTCGGCCGTCCATATTTCACTTTACATTTACAAACACAATAATGAGTAACATCCAACATATTAATATCATTGAAGTATGGTAAATAAGAAGAAATAATGTACTGCCACAACCACAACATTTATAACCAGAATAATAACTTATCATAAATAAATTGTAAGTAACTCACAAAATATCCAATCAATGTCAAAATTTCAAGTTTTCAGTTGTGTGGGAAACAACCCTTCCCACATAGGTTTTAAAAAAAAACGCTATGCAGTCTAGATCATATAAATAGAAAAGAATCAATCAAACAAATCCGATCCATCACTATCTCCGCCGTCTGGAGCTTCTACGGGCTCTTCCTCGGGGTCTTCATCAACATCTTCTGCTGGTGCAGGATGGTTCACAATCTATAGTGCTGCAAACTGTGCCTCCAATCCGGTCAACCTATCCTCCACACCTATATTATGAAGCTCCTGCTCGTCCATACGCTCCACAAGCTGCATCACAGTACCAATCAGGGTATGATGTCCAGTAATAGCCATCGAGAGTCGGTCCTGGAGTGTCTCCACTAGTAGGCGTAGCTGGCTCACTTCATATGCTAAAGTGGAGTTCTCGTCAGTGAGTACTCTGATACGCCGACGCTCAGTGTCATGAGTCGCAACTAAAGCTGCCACAGCCTGCTCGAGAGGAACGTCAAGTGAGGGAAGAGCAGGTGTCGTAGAGGCAGTAGCTGACCTGGTCCTGGGTCCAGTAGTAGCAGGGCCTGGGACCCGCTCCGTGTAAACCATACGGTTCACATAGGTAGCATAGTATCTCCAATCTCGAGGAGGATCGAGCTCGGGTGACACAAATGGTTGGTCCAAATCTATCTCTCTAGAAGGGTAAGGATACCGCGGCCAATCGGGTTCTCGATGAGGTACAGGAGGAGAAGGAGGGGATTCAGAACGCGCAGGTCTTTTACCCAAAACCCATGATGATGATGCCATGCTGCAGTGCACGTGATGCGTAAGCCAATGAGTATACAGTAAGAGAATAAGCAAAGAGTGACTAACTAACTGTGTGCGGTTATAGACTAGTGTGTATGCAATCTAGTTCCCTATAACCAATGGCTCTGATACCAATCTGTCACACCCTCAAAATCCACATGCGGAGTTTTACCGCGAGGCGTGTGAACAAACCAGGATCACAGTCACTAGTTACTCAGAACGACACTATATGCCACATTTAAAAATAAACCAATCAAAGTTCAAGTTTTAAAACCATGCGGAAGCGTTTTGTAAATAAGACAAACCCAAAATATGTAAATGTAAAATTTGGCAAAACACGCGCCAACCCATTATTTAAATCTCATAAATAAAATTCAAATGTCATGACTTAAGATGAAGTCTTAGAATGCATGCTGGACCCGTGTTGTGCTCCTAATGGCAACTTTAATTAACGACCTGAGAATAGCATACTAAAAATGTCAACACAATGGTTGGTGAGTTCAAGAGTTTGCATTTAACATAAACAATGATAATTTGCATAACATAAGAAGTGCATTGAAATAGATAGCTAGTCTATATTCATAAGTAATAACAATAGTGATTTCGCGATCGAAGCTGACTGTGTTGCGTTTGTTGCCTCCCGTCACGACTTACCAGGTCGTAACGATGTTTGTGTCTAGGACAATATTGCACCCGTTTGACCTCGAGTCGCACAGGTGGGGCTTGTCAAACCCAGTAGTACTACCCAAGATTTCCCGCTAGTTACCATTATTAACGATCCGAAAGTGTGAGGACTTTCAAGGTATTATACACCATGTTAAAACATACACGACTTATAATAATGATATAGCGTTTGTGAACAAGTATGCTACCTCCCCCATAAGAGAGTTTATAAAATAGTGGGGCATGAACTCACCTGATGTGCAAGGATAATGACAAGAGAGAACTGATGATGGATGGAAAGACAACCCTTCAAAGGTTACCTAGAACACGTAAGTACATAAGTACGTGTGCACAGAAAACTTAACAACCCTAAGTGCTCAATAAACACATTGACCCAAGGCTTTGGAAAACAAGACTCCTCTAATCTAGTTGACCCGTTTGACCCGTTGGTGACATATTAATTGAAATCTCGTTTAATCAAATGTATCAACTTATCATACATGATTATCAAACAAAGTATTCACGCATATTACATCATCAACCCAAGTTCAATCTAGATCATCATACAACTTATGCGAATCTCAAACAATCAACATGCTCAACACAATCATAAATATATCACAACTAATAATTCATTCATGAAGTCTAATCATGCACAACATGCCATGTGAAGCCACTCACGACTTCACACCCTAAACCCCGCCAATCCTACTAAGTAGGGGCCTCAGATTCGTACGCGTGTATGACAATCATAATAACATAAATCAACAAGATTCATTCCAACCAACAAACACAATAATGATCAATTCCAATCCCAAACATGATTTCCTAATCACTAGCCATAATTCATCATCATGTATAATCACCAAGAACCTACATTCTTTAAATGATCAATCAAGCATCCATACAACCCAAGTAACACATTCCACCACATTAGACATCATCCATAAGCATTCTAACATGCTCCTAACACCATAAACATGCTCACATCATCATATCCAATGATCTTCAAAAATAAAGTTTCCCTTTTTAGAAGGTAACACCCAAAAGCAATCTAATATCCAATTCCTTCATAGTTTCATCAATTTTATACCCAATCAAGTTCATAACATTCATTCTAACATGATAATCATCACTAACTCATCAAAATTCCCAATCATCATGCATAAAAGTTTCCACTTATAGTAAGGTATGAACAAACACTAGATTTCATGACTTTTCTTGCACAATTCAAGTAAACCAACATCCAAGCAATGTATCTAACATCATACAATCATCAAATCATGAATTCCAAGAACAAAAAGTTTCCTCTTAAGGCAATGTGTGAACAATGTGATCAAACCATGGAATTCTTGCATAATCAACATAATCTAACATTCATACAATCTAACCAACATCAAATTAACATCTAACAATCATCAATTTCACTTTTTTCATCACCAATTTCGAATTAGGGTTCTTCAAGAATCAAAACCATGAAAAACTAATCAAAACTAACCTTTAGGTGTGCTTAGATGATGATTAACACTTGAAAACAACTTGTAATACTTGAAACCACTTGGAATTTGACTTGTGCACTTGTTCTTGGATCAAAATCGCAAGATGAAGGTGTTGGGAGGGGGGTTACGGCCGCAATGGGGGTTTGGGGCTAGGGTTGGGTTTAATTTTGTTTAAATATGGTAACTTTTTATTTCAATCCAATTACAAAATTAACCCCATTGTAAACGGGGATCTAGAACTCACCTCTTGCAACTTCCGAGTAAGACTTCCTTCAAACCCGAATGCTTATGAGTTCAAACACCTAAAACACCAAAACCGAATGCACATACAAGCACATAAGCACATACCCGAAGCTGAAAATCAGCCAAGAACACCCTGAAATCAGGAAACTAACCTGAATTCAGCCTCTTCTTCTTCCTCTCTCTAAAACCGAAGAGAATTCTCTGCTTTCTCTCTCTAGAAAATCGACAGAAAGTTGATGAAACATGGGTGTGGGCGGCCACACCTCCTTTTGAACGGATAAAATATCAACTTCGTCCCATGCACAACTTTAACCCCTCAACTTGGGTTATTTTGCTTTTTTTTTCTTCCTTTTCTTCACTTTTCTCTTCTTTTAAAATTTCTGGGTATTACAGTTATTTGGATTGATCTAGTTTATTTTGGAATAAAAAGTGTTTGATGTAGGTTGTTCAGTGTTATGGACGAGATTTGAGGAGGAGTCGATTCATTTCTAGGGTCATTTGTGTGGTTTTGTATTCGGTTTTTGTTTCGATCTAATCAATCATACTATGTAACATATGTGATTGACTTGTTTGATTTCAATGATAATTACAATCAGATATCTTTATATTGGTTAAGAAGTGTGTTTATTAGACTTAATAATCAGAACTCAAGAACGTTGCACGTTGTTAAGGAAAGCAAAAGCTATCGATGCGAGAACAGTTGTTGTTTAATGTTTTTGTATAACTAGTTCCCTTTGTATGTATTTAGTTAAGCATTCATGAATAGTATGATGCACTAATCCGTAGTTGAATAATTTTGATTGAAATACAATTCACCATTATTTACTTGGTCACGCTACATTGATTTGACTTCTTTTTGATCGGTCACACATTGTGTTTCTTGTTTAACGTATGATTACTTACATCCCAATACTTTCATTTGATTATCGAATCTAATTAAATGAATAAGAGTAGTTTCTTAATCACTTACAAGTGGTTTACTTGCCTTGATTGTCAATAAAGAAATCTATGGATTGACAGTTGTTATTTGGATTGATTTAGTTTATTTTGGAATAAAGAGTGTTTGATGTAGGTTGTTCAGTGTTATGGATGAGATTTGAGGAGGAGTGGATTGATTTCAAAGGTCATTCGTGTGGTTTTGTATTCACTTTTGGTTTCGATGTAAATAATAATACTATGTAACATATGTGATTCGAAAGTATGATTCCAATGATAATTACAATCAGCTATCTTTATATTAGTTTAGAAGTGTGTTTATTAGACTTAATAATCAAAACTCAAGAACATTGCACGTTGTTAAGGAAAGCAAAAGCTATCGATGCGAGAACAGTTGTTATTTTATGTTTTCGTAAAACTAATTCCCTTTGTATGTATTTAGTTAAGTATTCATGAATAGTCTGATGCACTAATCCGTAGTTGAATAATTTCGATTGAAATACAATTCACCGTTATTTACTTGGTTATGCTACATTGATTTGACTTCTTTTGATAGGTCACACATTGTGTTTCTTGTTTAACGTATGATTACTTACATTCCACCACTTTCATTTGATTATCGATTCTTATTAAATGAATAAGAGTAGTTTCTTCATCATTTACAAGTGGTTTACTTGCCTTCATTGTCAATAAAGAAATCTTTAGAGTGACAGTTGTTATTTAGATTGATTTAGTTCATTTTGGAATAAAGAGTGTTTGATGTAGGTTGTTCACTGTTATGGACTAGATTTGAGGAGGAGTGGATTGATTTCAAGGATCATTCGTGTGGTTTTGTATTCGGTTTTAGTTTGGATGTAAACAATAGATACTATGTAACAAATATGATTGACTAGTATGATTCCAATAATAATTACAATCAAATTTCTTTATATTGGTTTTGGAGTGTGTTTATTAGACTTAGGAATCAAAACTCAAGAACGCTGGACGTTTTTAAGGAAAGCAAAAGCTTTCAATGCGATAATAGTTGTTGTTCAATGTGTTTTGTATAACTACTTCCCTTTGTATGTATTTAGTTAAGCATTCATGAATAGTCTGATGCACTAATCCGTAGTTGAATAATTTCGATTGAAATACAATTCACTGTTATTTACTTGGTTATGCTACATTGATTTGACTTCTTTTGATAGGTCATACATTGTGTTTCTTGTTTAACGTATGATTACTTACATTCCACCACTTTCATTTGATTATCGATTCTTATTAAATGAATAAGAGTAGTTTCTTCATCATTTACAAGTGGTTTACTTGCCTTCATTGTCAATAAAGAAATCTTTAGAGTGACAGTTGTTATTTGGATTGATTTAGTTCATTTTGGAATAAAGAGTGTTTGATGTAGGTTGTTCACTGTTATGGACGAGATTTGAGGAGGAGTGGATTGATTTCAAGGATCATTCGTGTGGTTTTGTATTCGGTTTTAGTTTGGATGTAAACAATAGATACTATGTAACATATATGATTGACTATTATGATTGCAATAATAATTACAATCAAATTTCTTTATATTGGTTTTGAATAAAGAAACTACTACCAAATAACATTACCTACTAAAATTATAATACACTTAACCTACTTTAATTAACAAAATACCATTAAAATTTAAATAAATCCCCCTCTCTCTCTCATTCTCGGCCGCCCCCCCTTAACCACCAACCACCTCCCACCCTTGAACCCCTCAAAGACCACTCAATCACTCCACTCTCTCTCCCCCTTCCCCATACATGCAACTTCTCTCTTCTCTCCCTCTCCCTCTCGAATTTTCCAGCCATTCTCATCAGAATTCTCTGCAAATCTTCTTCATCCAAGCAAGAAAAACGGAAGTATAACACCATCCAAGCATCGACCAAGCACAAAACAAGCTAGAAAGTGAGTTTTGGTGAGCTTTCAAGCTTGGTACTTGCAAGAACAGAAGGTTTCAGCTTATGCTCGAGATTCAACAGCCTTCAAACTCTCAAAATCATCTCTAAAACGTGGAAATCTGAAGTGTAAGCATCAATGTACCCGAATGAGGCTATTTCTTGAGTTTTACACCTTTATTCTATCAAATATCTTACTTTCTTTGTTCTAACAGAAACTTGCTGCTATAACCTTGTTTTTGAGGAGCTTTTAACTTCATTAAAGGTATATCTCATGATAGATTAGTGAATCTTTGGTTGGTGCACAAGTTTTCACCTTGAAAACCCTCTTTTTCATGGGTTTAGCACCAAAAACCCACCTATTTTTAAAAGCCTCTCAATCTATGCTAAACTTCTGCTCTAAGATAGTTTATGAACTCCTTATGAAGCTGGTTTAAAAGTTAAATAATGGTTTGGTGATGATTATGCTTGAAACATATCGATTACACATGTGCAAAAAGTGATTAACACCCTCTAAATGAATCAATGATGACTTGTATGTAAAAATCCGTGAGTTGAAGTTTTTTTCCAGTAGTTTGATGATATTAAACCTGTAAAATTCGTGACTTGGGGTAAACATTATGAAAAGTATGGTAAAATGGTTTAAATGAGGTAAATCTAGGACCCGAAAAGTGGTAAAATTGAAAGTTATGGGTTAAACTTAACAAATATCAAATTTTATAATTTTCAGGCCCTAAAATATATATTTTAGTGTTAAAAACCGAATTTGGTGATTTATTGGGTTAAATTGTAATTTTTATGAATTTATTTAGCAAAATAGACCTAAACCGGGAGATTTTGGAGAAAATTTCTAAAAATTGTGTAACAAGTATAAAATCATGGAATTAATTAAATTTCAGTAACTTAGTGACCTCAAGGTGGTAATTTGGTAAAAGTTTGAAGAAAAATTAACTTAGAATGTTCGGTTTCGGGTAAAAATGAGTTTACAAACGAATTCTTACAAACCAAAGCCTTTGGCTATAATGACTCAAAAATCCCATTTAAAACAGATTAAAAAGTTTATTAGAAGTGTTTAAAAAGAAATACATAAGTCTTTTGGGTTAAAAACAACAATATTCAAAACTAGAGGATAAATTGTCGGTTTAACCGTAACCGGTAACTAGATATAGGTATTTTAAATTCTCCAAATTAAAATACTGAAATTTTGGGTTAAAATAGGTCATTTTAAATATGTAAAACTTCTGGAAATTATTAAGAGCCATAATGGATCATGAAATGATAGAAATCAAACTTTAGGGTAAAAACTGTAAATTATGAAACTTGAAGGACTAAAGTGTAATTCTGCAATTTCACCATAAAATGATCAATATATGACTAAAAATTACTTGTTAAACTTATCATCACCTTATCAAACTGATTTAAATCATAAAACATGTCATTTACATAAAGAAAGACAACTTTCCTAAAAAGGGAACTTTTTAAACGCAATTGTTAAAGAACCAAAGTTAATTGAACTTTTAACCATAAATTAACCTAGTTACTCTTATAATGACCATAGATCATTTAGCTTATTACTTGAATCATGATGATAGGGTGCTAGGAATTGAATCTATCTTTGCTCAAGGAATCGTTGACTTAACCCTAATGTGAGTTCTAGTGTTCCCTTTTCACTACTGTTTTGGGATGAAACATGCTATGCTTACTTTGAAATCATTTATGTGCTATGATACTTGTATGCTGTGGTTAATTTTGAACCTGCTCCTAATTGTATCACAATCATTAATTCTTGTGTGAACCGCTTGTTCTATATGGGTAGATCTACTTGGGGAATCCCCCACACACAGTGCCTTCCCTTATGAATGGGAAGGGTACCACACTGAGATCCTGCGGGGTCGTTTGTGTCATGTGACAGGCATTATAAGATACTAAGGTGGACCATCCAGCAGGTATGGTTCGCTGTTTGAGGCTCAGTTATCCCTATGGGTTAACCGGTATTAACACAACTTTAGAAGAGGCTAGCCGGGACTGAGTGCAGGGTTGATTGTGACCCCACAACAGTGATATTTATGATTTCAAAAATTTACTTATGGATTTGTTTTTAAACTTTAAGCACTTGTATTCACCAACTTTTTAGTTGACACAAAAATCTTTTGAGCATGTTTCAGGTAATCCTTGATGAGAGCTTGGAATAGTTGGAGAACCTCTTTGGATGACCTAGTTCCGTGACCACCACATGGCATTAATTAGTTTGAATCTATCATTAGACAATTTGTTGGATGTTTGTTGAACTTATGAATTTACTTTAATTTGGATTAAGTCTGTTATGACCCGGCTTTTGACCGTTGTATTTGGGTTGTTAAAACTTTTATTGTAATGCCATGTGATTTCTTTCCTTGTGTGCTCTTTTGATGGTTAGTTTCCGCTGCCATATATGTTGCCAGTCTGTGACGTCCCACCCTACTTGGGCCCGGGGTGTGACAGATTGGTATCAGAGCCACAGGTTGTAGAGAAATTGGGAATATCCTAGTAGACTCTAGGCTACAACCTTGATTCCTTAGGACTGTCGTTGTTTGGAACGTGTCGGAGTAAGCGGGTTGGGTAAATTGATGATTACACTTGATCAACGTAATTATGAATTTACCGAACGCGTGAGTTCTGGCATGGACCCCTAGGTGAGGTTAAACTCTGTATTTTGGGTTGATGATTCAAGAAAATTTCTTTTGTGTGGCCAAAAATTTTAAAAGTGACTTTCATGCCTGTTATATCGAGATACTACTGATTTCTGATGCTACTAATTACTGATACTACTGATTATTGATGCTACTGCCATCACTGCTATAGATACTATTATTATTACTATTATTATTATCATGAGCTATGAGAAACCAATTTACTCATGAAATCTTACAGGATTTGTAGGCTATGGCTGATAAAGGAAAGGCGCCCGCATACCCTGTTGATGAGACTGCCCATGGGGGAAGTGTTAAGAAGTCAACGCCTCAGACTGAATACGAAGAGTACCTGCGAAGGTGTGGACACCCTGGATGGATTTCCGTGACCTCGGAAGACTCTGAGCCCTCAGAAGACTCTGTATCATCATCTCCGGTCAGAAGCAGAACGCGATCCCACTCTCCTCATGTCACCGCGCCTACCCTCTCTCCCATCCCGCCTATTAGGAGTAGTGGTGCTCGTGTCATCACCCGTCCCCGAAAAAGTACCAGGCCAGGGACATCTGTTTCTTTCAGGATGCCGCCCCCTCCTGCAGTGGCTCCAGCTCCAGCACCTCCAGTGATTGACCCGCCTAGACGCCACACACACGACGAGTATTGGATGCCGCCAAGGCGAAGCATGTTTGACGGCCCGAGTGTCCTTGCCAGAGATCCCTACACCCAGTCTAGCCGTCGGGCTAGTGACTTTGGTCCTTCCGACCCTACTCTTGGAGAGATACTCCGGACTATTCAGCGTCACGAGGTGACCCTGCAGCATGCTACTCGAACCTCCCAGTCCGCACAGTTCCAAGCCATGATGGCGTCTCATAGTGTTCAGCGCATGGAACAGGAGCAGAAGAACAAAACTTCAGGTTGGTTTGGGTGGCTGAAGAAGAAATGGCAATGATGACGTGAGAAGCATTGGAGTGTGTGCAAGAAACTATTGATCTATTTGAGAAACTATTTATCTATTTCAGACACTATTATTATTATTATGGGGGTGATGGCACCTTCCAATTTGTGAAACTATGATGTTTTAACTATTATGTTTGATTGTGGTTTCATTTATCTATTTATGGACTTTTGCTTATGATGCTAACTTTTGCAGAATGATTTTGAATGAAACTATGCGATGTTATGTGACATGAGTTAAATTATGTTGTCTTGTGATATAATCTATCCCATTAATTGATTGAAGCATCTTTGAATGTCATGAAATGTGGTACAAAACCTTTATGTCCTGGGTTTAGTGGCTAGTAGGAGTATAATCGGTTGTTATGAGATGCTTGAAACCAATTTATGAGATGCTAAACAGATTTGTCTATGATGACACCAGAATGCCACCGAGACGAGGAGTTCGTATGGGAAGAAGAGGAGCAACTAGTGGAAGAAATGAAGAAGCAAGGAACCAGAATGAAAACCAAGCACCTACCCAACCAGAAGATCCACATGGGGAGAATGTCAACTTGGAAAACGAGGAAAGGATTGCCAACTTGGTGGCGCAACAAATTGCAAATGCCATTCCAACCATCATTGCCCAGATCAACGCTGATCGGGGTAATGCAACCGGGAACGGTGAACCCGGGAATGACGAAGCCAACAATGATGACACCGAGGAGATAAGGAATGGGTGTTCTTACAAAACCTTTATGGCGTGCAAACCAAAGGACTTCTATGGCACTGAGGGTGCGATTGAGACCTACCGATGGCTGGATGAGATGGAAGCCGTGCTGGACATCAGTGAGTGCAAACTCGAGCACATGGTAAGGTTTGCTTCTCAATCACTTAAGGGATCAGCACTAGAGTGGTGGAGAACTATTGTTCAACCTCGTGGAAGGAATGCTGTTGGAAGGATGAACTGGTCCGAATTCAGGGAGCTAATGACCAACAAATACTGTCCAATCAATCAGCTTGAAAAGCTAGAATCTGAATTTCTGAGCTTGGAAATGAAAGGCCCGAACTACACGGAATACATCAACCGTTTTCTGGCTTTGTCCCGACTAGTGCCACATCTAGTGACACCGGAAGCCAAAGGTGTGTTTCAGATTACATCCCAGGGTTAGAGGCATGGTTCGATCTTCATCTGGGGATTACATCCCAGGGTTAGAGGCATGGTTCGATCTTCCAGGACGACCCTACAAGCTGCAGTTGATTTCACAAGTAGCTTGACTGATGACTTGATTAGAGCTGGATGGACAGAGCATGTGAAGGTAGAAGACAAAAAGAAGGTAATGGGTGAGAAAAGGAAGTGGTTTGATGTTAAAAAGACAATGGGTAGCAGTGGTAGTTCAAGCAAGAGAACCGGTGAAGGAGCAAGGCGTGATGATCATGGTGGAAGGGCTCGAAAACTGTACTTAGGCACAAGCCCCTTTTGCAACAAGTGCAAACTACACCACCAAGGAGATTGCAACCCAATGCCTTGTTTCAGGTGTAAGAGAACTGGTCATTTGATTAAGGATTGTACGTATGAACCGGGTAAGCAATGCTATGAATGTGGAGATCCAGGACATATGAGGAACAAGTGCCCTAAATTAGCAAGGGTCAAGGATGCCAAACCCAACAAACCCAAGGGAAGAGCGTTCGTGATGGATCCGAACGGTGCTCGTAAGGAACCCGATGTGGTCAATGGTACGTTTCTCATTAACCACCATCCTGCTACTGTTCTATTTGATACTGGAGCGACAGGTAGCTTTGTTTCTACTACCTTTAGGCCCTTGATTGATTTGAAAGCTTGCACCTTAACCGATGCCTATACTGTAGAGTTAGCTGACGGTAATATAATAGAAACCAATGAAATCATCAAAGGTTGCTCAATGGAACTAGAGGGTAATTTATTTAAGATAGACCTGATGCCTATAACGCTAGGAGGTTTTGATGTAGTTGTCGGGATGGATTGGTTAGCCAAAAATAGGGCTGAAATCGTGTGTGATGAACGTTTACTTAAAATACCTTTAAGCGATGGGAAAACGTTAGTTGTTCATGGTGAAAGAAGTAACACGCTATATCCTATGATATCCCACCTAAAGGCTACCAAGAGTCTCATGAAAGGATGCTCAGCTTTCATAGTCTATGTGATGAGGGCAAAAGAGGAAAAGAAGATCGAGGACATACTGGTGGTTTCTGAATATCCGGAAGTATTTCCCGAAGAGCTACCGGGACTCCCTCCAACCCGACAAGTTGAGTTCCAAATAGATCTATTGCCTGGAGCTGCACCAGTAGCTAAGGCACCATACCGACTCGCCCCGCCCGAGATGAAAGAGCTAATGATACAAATTCAAGAACTACTTGACAAGGGATTTATTCGACCAAGTGTTTCTCCATGGGGTGCCCCGGTGCTATTCGTGAAGAAGAAGGATGGAACCCTACGTATGTGTATTGATTACCGGGAATTAAACAAGCTGACAATAAAGAATCGTTATCCTCTTCCAAGAATTGATGATCTATTTGATCAACTACAAGGAGCTAGCTATTTTTCCAAAATAGATTTAAGATCGGGATACCATCAACTGAAGTTAAGAGAAGAAGACATACCCAAAACAGCCTTTAGAACTAGATATGGACACTATGAGTACCTGGTCATGCCCTTTGGACTGACTAATGCACCAGCGGCATTTATGGATCTCATGAACCGAGTATGTCGCCCATATCTAGACAAGTTTGTGATTGTGTTCATTGATGATATCTTAATCTACTCCTGTAGTAAAGAAGAGCATGAGAAGCATCTTAGACTGATTCTTGAGTTGCTCAAGAATGAGCAACTATATGCCAAATTCTCCAAATGCGAATTTTGGATGCGTGAAATCCAATTTCTAGGGCATGTAGTGAATAAAGATGGGATTCAAGTGGACCCCTAAAAAATAGAGGCTATCAAGAATTGGAAGATTCCTGAAACTCCTACCGAGATAAGACAATTTCTTGGTTTAGCTGGATACTACAGGAGGTTCATCAAAGACTTCTCGCGAATAGTGCAGCCGATAACTGCTTTGACTAAGAAGAATACAGCCTTTGTATGGGAACAAGAACAGAACAAAGCATTTGAAACACTCAAGGAGAAACTATGTAGTGCACCTATCCTCGCCCTACCGGAAGGAGTTGAGGATTTCGTAGTCTATTGTGACGCCTCGCATCAGGGACTAGGATGCGTGCTGATGCAACGAGATAAGGTGATTGCTTATACATCCAGACTGTTGAATGAGCATGAAAAGAACTACACGACTCATGATCTGGAATTGGGTGCCATGGTGTTTGCACTCAAAATGTGGAGGCACTATCTCTATGGCACCAAGTGCATTATCTATACTGATCATAGAAGCTTGCAGCACATTCTTGATCAGAAGATGTTAAACATGCGTCAGAGAACATGGGTTGAGCTATTGAATGATTACGAATGTGAAATCCGCTACCACCCTGGCAAGGCAAATGTAGTGGCAGATGCCTTGAGTAGAAAGGAAAGGAAAAAACCCCTTCGCGTCCGTGCCTTAAGGATGAGTGTGTATACCAGCCTTATTGCTAGGCTAAAGGAAACTCAAGGTGAAGCACTGAAGGAGGATAACCTAGCTGAGGAGATGCTAACAGGAATGGAAAAGCGTTTAGAGTTGAGCAACGATGGTTTATACAAGTGTGAAGGAAGAACGTGGGTACCAAAGTATGAAGGGTTTAGAGAGACAATCCTAGATGAAGCTCACAAATCTAGATACTCGATTCACCCAGGAAGTGATAAAATGTACCAAGACTTAAAGGCACTTTTCTGGTGGCCTGGAATCAAGAAATCAATCGCCACCTATGTTGGGAAGTGTCTGACGTGCGCAATGGTAAAAGCTGAAAATCAAAAGCCGTCAGGAACTTTGCAACAACCCGAAATTCCAGAGTGGAAATGGGATAACATTACAATGGATTTCGTTACGAAGTTACCAAGAACCTTTAGAGGACATGATGCCATTTGGGTAATAGTGGATAGGCTTACCAAATCAGCCCATTTCTTGCCAATTCGAGAGGACTACGACTTGCCAAAGCTAGCCCAACTTTACATCGACGAAATAGTGACCAGACATGGAGTGCCACTATCGATTATCTCAGACCGTGATAGTCGCTTCACTTCTCGTTTTTGGAGAACACTCCAACAGGCTTTGGGGACCCGTCTGGATTTAAGCACTGCATACCACCCTCAAACCGACGGACAAAGTGAAAGAACCATTCAAACTTTGGAAGATATGTTAAGAGCTTGCGTGATTGACTTCGGTGGGAACTGGGACAACCATCTTCCTCTAGTAGAGTTTTCCTACAATAATAGTTACCATGCAAGTATAAAAGCAGCCCCGTATGAAGCCCTATATGGTAGGAAATGTCGATCGCCGTTAAGTTGGAATGAGGTTGGTGACAGCCAAGTGATGGGACCCGACATCATGATGGAGACCACAGACAAAATATTTAAAATCAAAGAGCGTCTAAGAGCAGCCCGAGATCGTCAGAAGAAATACGCTGACAGAAGGCGAAAACCATTGGAATTCCAGGTCGGTGATAGAGTGATGCTAAAAGTCGCACCCTGGAAGGGAGCCGTAAGATTTGGTAAGAAAGGCAAGCTAAGCCCAAGATACATTGGACCATTTGAAATACTTGCTAGAATTGGCCCAGTGGCTTATCAATTAAAACTACCTCAAGAGTTAAGCTACATACATGACACATTCCATGTGTCTAACTTGAAGAAGTGTTTGGTAGACAAAGCCCTGGAATTGCCTTTGAAGGAAGCTAGAATTAATAACAAGCTGAATTTTGTTGAAGAACCTGTTGAGATCACTGACCGATTGGTCAAGAAACTCAGACGAAGTCGTATACCCAAGGTCAAAGTAAGATGGAATTCCAGGCGAGGGCCTGAATTCACTTGGGAACGAGAAGATGAAATGAGAAAAGATTTTCCGCACCTCTTCAAACCCACCCGTTCTAGATCTAATCGAGCCTAAAATTTCGGGACAAAATTTCCTAAACGATGGGAGAATGTAACAACCAGCTCCTAGGTCCAACCCTAACCCTAATTTAATTTAACATTATTTTATCCATAGTATTATTATTATTATCATTTTTACATGATTATTTGATTTCATGCTTGATTGCCTTAGATGATACCTTTATGCCTTGACTTAGTCTAGAAATTAATAGATAATCCTTGACAAGTATTAATTAGGTGATGAAATTTAATTTCAAGGTAAAATAAATCATGGGTGATAATAATAAATCAAAATCCAATCTTGAATTATATATATGAATTTTTACACTTAAAAATCTAAAAACAAGAAACTACTACCAAATAACATTACCTACTAAAATTATAATACACTTAACCTACTTTAATTAACAAAATACCATTAAAATTTAAATAAATCCCCCTCTCTCTCTCATTCTCGGCCGCCCCCCCTTAACCACCAACCACCTCCCACCCTTGAACCCCTCAAAGACCACTCAATCACTCCACTCTCTCTCCCCCTTCCCCATACATGCAACTTCTCTCTTCTCTCCCTCTCCCTCTCGAATTTTCCAGCCATTCTCATCAGAATTCTCTGCAAATCTTCTTCATCCAAGCAAGAAAAACGGAAGTATAACACCATCCAAGCATCGACCAAGCACAAAACAAGCTAGAAAGTGAGTTTTGGTGAGCTTTCAAGCTTGGTACTTGCAAGAACAGAAGGTTTCAGCTTATGCTCGAGATTCAACAGCCTTCAAACTCTCAAAATCATCTCTAAAACGTGGAAATCTGAAGTGTAAGCATCAATGTACCCGAATGAGGCTATTTCTTGAGTTTTACACCTTTATTCTATCAAATATCTTACTTTCTTTGTTCTAACAGAAACTTGCTGCTATAACCTTGTTTTTGAGGAGCTTTTAACTTCATTAAAGGTATATCTCATGATAGATTAGTGAATCTTTGGTTGGTGCACAAGTTTTCACCTTGAAAACCCTCTTTTTCATGGGTTTAGCACCAAAAACCCACCTATTTTTAAAAGCCTCTCAATCTATGCTAAACTTCTGCTCTAAGACAGTTTATGAACTCCTTATGAAGCTGGTTTAAAAGTTAAATAATGGTTTGGTGATGATTATGCTTGAAACATATCGATTACACATGTGCAAAAAGTGATTAACACCCTCTAAATGAATCAATGGTGACTTGTATGTAAAAATCCGTGAGTTGAAGTTTTGTTCCAGTAGTTTGATGATATTAAACCTGTAAAATTCGTGACTTGGGGTAAACATTATGAAAAGTATGGTAAAATGGTTTAAATGAGGTAAATCTAGGACCCAAAAAGTGGTAAAATTGAAAGTTATGGGTTAAACTTAACAAATATCAAATTTTATAATTTTCAGGCCCTAAAATATATATTTTAGTGTTAAAAACCGAATTTGGTGATTTATTGGGTTAAATTGTAATTTTTATGAATTTAATTAGCAAAATAGACCTAAACCGGGAGATTTTGGAGAAAATTTCTAAAAATTGTGTAACAAGTATAAAATCATGGAATTAATGAAATTTCAGTAACTTAGTGACCTCAAGGTGGTAATTTGGTAAAAGTTTGAAGAAAAATTAACTTAGAATGTTCGGTTTCGGGTAAAAATGAGTTTACAAACGAATTCTTACAAACCAAAGCCTTTGGCTATAATGACTCAAAAATCCCATTTAAAACAGATTAAAAAGTTTATTAGAAGTGTTTAAAAAGAAATACATAAGTCTTTTGGGTTAAAAACAACAATATTCAAAACTAGAGGATAAATTGTCGGTTTAACCGTAACCGGTAACTAGATATAGGTATTTTAAATTCTCCAAATTAAAATACTGAAATTTTGGGTTAAAATAGGTCATTTTAAATATGTAAAACTTCTGGAAATTATTAAGACCCATAATGGATCATGAAATGATAGAAATCAAACTTTAGGGTAAAAACTGTAAATTATGAAACTTGAAGGACTAAAGTGTAATTCTGCAATTTCACCATAAAATGATCAATATATGACTAAAAATTACTTGTTAAACTTATCATCACCTTATCAAACTGATTTAAATCATAAAACATGTCATTTACATAAAGAAAGACAACTTTCCTAAAAGGGAACTTTTTAAACGCAATTGTTAAAGAACCAAAGTTAATTGAACTTTTAACCATAAATTAACCTAGTTACTCTTATAATGACCATAGATCATTTAGCTTATTACTTGAATCATGATGATAGGGTGCTAGGAATTGAATCTATCTTTGCTCAAGGAATAGTTGACTTAACCCTAAGGTGAGTTCTAGTGTTCCCTTTTCATTACTGTTTTGGGATGAAACATGCTATGCTTACTTTGAAATCATTTATGTGCTATGATACTTGTATGCTGTGGTTAATTTTGAACCTGCTCCTAATTGTATCACAATCATTAATTCTTGTGTGAACCGCTTGTTCTATATGGGTAGATCTACTTGGGGAATCCCCCACACACAGTGCCTTCCCTCATGAATGGGAAGGGTACCACACTGAGATCCTGCGGGGTCGTTTGTGTCATGTGACAGGTATTATAAGATACTAAGGTGGACCATCCAGCAGTTATGGTTCGCTGTTTGAGGCTCAGTTATCCCTATGGGTTAACCGGTATTAACACAACTTTAGAAGAGGCTAGCCGGGACTGAGTGCAGGGTTGATTGTGACCCCACAACAGTGATATTTATGATTTCAAAAATTTACTTATGGATTTGTTTTTAAACTTTAAGCACTTGAATTCACCAACTTTTTAGTTGACACAAAAATCTTTTGAGCATGTTTCAGGTAATCCTTGATGAGAGCTTGGAATAGTTGGAGAACCTCTTTGGATGACCTAGTTCCGTGACCACCACATGGCATTAATTAGTTTGAATCTATCATTAGACAATTTGTTGGATGTTTGTTGAACTTATGAATTTACTTTAATTTGGATTAAGTCTGTTATGACCCGGCTTTTGACCGTTGTATTTGGGTTGTTAAAACTTTTATTGTAATGCCATGTGATTTCTTTCCTTGTGTGCTCTTTTGATGGTTAGTTTCCGCTGCCATATATGTTGCCAGTCTGTGACGTCCCACCCTACTTGGGCCCGGAGTGTGACAACAATAGATACTATGTAACATATATGATTGACTAGTATGATTCCAATAATAATTACAATCAAATTTCCTTATATTGGTTTTGGAGTGTGTTTATTAGACTTAGGAATCAAAACTCAAGAACGCTGGATGTTTTTAAGGAAAGCTAAAGCTTTCCATGCGAGAATAATTGTTGTTCAATGTTTTTTGTATAACTAGTTCTCTTTGTTTGTATTTAGTTAAGCATTCATGAATAGTCTGATGCACTAATCCGTAGTTGAATAATTTCGATTGAAATACAATTCACCGTTATTTACTTGGTTCTGCTACATTGATTTGACTTCTTTTGATAGGTCACACATTGCGTTTCTTGTTTAACGTATGATTACTTACATTCCACCACTTTCATTTGATTATCGATTCTTATTAAATGAATAAGAGTAGTTTCTTCATCATTTACAAGTGGTTTACTTGCCTTGATTGTCAATAAAGAAATCTTTAGAGTGATAGTTGTTATTTAGATTGATTTAGTTCATTTTGGAATAAAGAGTTTTGATGTAGGTTGTTCAGTGTTATGGACGAGATTTGAGGAGGAGTGGATTGATTTCAAGGATCATTCATGTGGTTTTGTATTCGGTTTTAGTTTGGATGTAAACAATATATACTATGTAACATATATGATTGACTATTATGATTCCAATAATAATTACAATCAAATTTCTTTATATTGGTTTTGGAGTGTGTTTATTAGACATAGGAATCAAAACTCAAGAACGTTGGATGTTTTTAAGGAAAGCAAAAGGTTTCAATGCGAGAATAGTTGTTGTTCAATGTTTTTTGTATAACTAGTTCCCTTTGTATGTATTTAGTTAAGCATTCATGAATAGTCTGATGCACTAATCCGTAGTTGAATAATTTCGATTGAAATACAATTCACCGTTATTTACTTGGTCATGCCTCATTGATTTGACTTCTTTTTGATAGGTCACACATTGTGTTTCTTGTTTAACGTATGATTACTTACATCCCACCACTTACATTTGATTATCGAATCTGATTAAATGAATAAGAGTAGTTTCTTCATCATTTACAAGTGGTTTAATTGCCTTCATTGTCAATAAAGAAATCTATGGACTGATAGTTCTTTTTTGGATTGATTTAGTTCATTTTGGAAATAAAGAGTTTTGATGTAGGTTGTTCAGTGTTATGGACGAGATTTGAGGAGGGGTGGATTCACTTCTAGGTTTATTTGTGTGGTTTTTTATTCGGTTTTTGTTTCGATCTAATCAATCATACTATGTAACATATGTGATTGACTTGTTTGATTTCAATTATAATTACAATCAGATATCTTTATATTTGTTTAGAAGTATGTTTATTACACTTCATAATCAAAACTCAAGAACGTTGCACGTTGTTAAGAAAAGCAAAAGCTATCGATGTGAGAACAGTTGTTGTTTAATGTTTTTGTATAACTAGTTCCCTTTGTATGTATTTAGTTAAGCATTCATGAATAGTATGATGCACTAATCCGTAGTTGAATAATTTCGATTGAAATACAATTCATCGTTATTTACTTGGTCATGCTACATTGATTTGACTTCTTTTTGATAGGTCACACATTGTGTTTCTTGTTTAACGTATGATTACTTACATCCCACCACTTTCGTTTGATTATCGAATCTGATTAAATGAATAAGAGTAGTTTCTTCATCATTTACAAGTGGTTTAATTGCCTTCATTGTCAATAAAGAAATCTATGGACTAATAGTTCTTTTTTGGATTGATTTAGTTCATTTTGGAATAAAGAGTTTTGATGTAGGTTGTTCAGTGTTATGGACGAGATTTGAGGAGGAGTGGATTCATTTCTAGGGTCATTTGTGTGGTTTTGTATTCGGTTTTTGTTTCGATCTAATCAATCATACTATGTAACATATGTGATTGACTTGTTTGATTTCAATGATAATTACAATCAGATATCTTTATATTGGTTTACAAGTGTGTTTATTAGACTTAATAATCAAAACTCAAGAACGTTGCACGTTGTTAAGGAAAGCAACAGCTATCGATGCGAGAACAGTTGTTGTTTAATGTTTTTGTAGAACTAGTTTCCTTTGTATGTATTTAGTTAAGTATTCATGAATAGTACGATGCACTAATCCGTAGTTAAATAATTTAGATTGAAATACAATTCACCGTTATTTACTTGGTCATGCTACATTGATTTGACTTCTCTTTGATAGGTCACACATTGTGTTTCTTGTTTAACGTATGATTACTTACATCCCAACACTTTAATTTGATTATCGAATCTAATTAAATGAATAAGAGTAGTTTCTTAATCACTTACAAGTGGTTTACTTGCCTTGATTGTCAATAAAGAAATCTATGGAGTGACAGTTGTTATTTAGATTGATTTAGTTCATTTTGGAATAATGAGTGTTTGATGTAGGTTGTTCAGTGTTATGGACGAGATTTGAGGAGGAGTGGATTGATTTCAAGGATCATTCGTGTGGTTTTGTATTCGGTTTTAGTTTGGATGTAAACAATAGATACTATGTAACATATATGATTGACTAGTATGATTCCAATAATAATTACAATCAAATTTCTTTATATTGGTTTTGGAGTGTGTTTATTAGACTTAGGAATCAAAACTCAAGAACGCTGGACGTTTTTAAGGAAAGTAAAAGCTTTCGATGCGAGAATAGTTGTTGTTCAATGTTTTTTGTATAACTAGTTCCCTTTGTATGTATTTAGTTAAGCATTCATGAATAGTCTGATGCACTAATCCGTAGTTGAATAATTTCGATTGAAATACAATTCACCGTTATTTACTTGGTCATGCTACATTGATTTGACTTCTTTTTGATATGTCACACATTGTGTTTCTTGTTTAACGTATGATTACTTACATCCCACCACTTACATTTGATTATCGAATCTGATTAAATGAATAAGAGTAGTTTCTTTATCATTTACAAGTGGTTTAATTGCCTTCATTATCAATAAAGAAATCTATGGACTGATAGTTCTTTTTTGGATTGATTTAGTTCATTTTGGAATAAAGAGTTTTGATGTAGGTTGTTCAGTGTTATGGACGAGATTTGAGGAGGAGTGGATTCTTTTGTAGGGTCATTTGAGTGGTTTTGTATTCGGTTTTAGTTTAGATGTAAACAATAGATACTATGTAACATATATGATTGACTAGTATGATTCCAATAATAATTACAATCAAATTTCTTTATATTGGTTTTGGAGTGTGTTTATTAGACTTAGGAATCAAAACTCAAGAACGTTGCACGTTGTTAAGGAAAGGAAAAGCTATCGATGCGAGAACAGTTGTTGTTTAATGTTTTTGTATAACTAGTTCCCTTTGTACGTATTTTAGTTAAGTATTCATGAATAGTATGATGCACTAATCTGTAGTTGAATAATTTCGATTGAAATACAATTCACCGTTATTTACTTCGTCATGCTACGTTGATTTGACTTCTTTTTGATAGGTCACACATTGTGTTTCTTGTTTAACGTATGATGACTTACATCCCACCACTTTCATTTGATTATCGAATCTGATTAAATGAATAAGAGTAGTTTCTTCATCATTTACAAGTGGTTTAATTGCGTTCATTGTCAATAAAGAAATCTATGGACTGATAGTTCTTTTTTAGATTGATTTAGTTCATTTTGAAATAAAGAGTTTTGATGTAGGTTGTTCAGTGTTATGGATGAGATTTGAGGAGGAGTGGATTCATTTCTAGGTCATTTGAGTGGTTTTGTATTCGGTTTTAGTTTGGATGTAAACAATAGATACTATGTAACATATATGATTGACTAGTATGATTCCAATAATAATTACAATTAAATTTCTTTATATTGGTTTTGGAGTTTGTTTATTAGACTTAGGAATCAAAACTCAAGAACACTGGACGTTTTTAAGGAAAGCAAAAGCTTTCGATGCGAGAATAGTTGTTGTTCAATGTTTTTTGTATAACTAGTTCCCTTTGTATGTATTTAGTTAAGCATTCACGAATAGTCTGTTGCACTAATCCATAGTTGAATAATTTCAATTGAAATACAATTCACCGTTATTTACTTTGTTATGCTACATTGATTTGACTTCTTTTTGATAGGTCACACATTGTGTTTCTTGTTTAACGTATGATTACGTACATCCCACCACTTACATTTGATTATCGAATCTGATTAAATGAATAAGAGTAGTTTCTTCATTATTTACAAGTGGTTTAATTGCCTTCATTGTCAATAAAGAAATCTATGGACTGATAGTTCTTTTTTGGATTGATTTAGTTCATTTTGGAAATAAAGAGTTTTGATGTAGGTTGTTCAGTGTTATGGACGAGATTTGAGGAGGGGTGGATTCATTTCTAGGGTCATTTGTGTGGTTTTGTATTCGGTTTTTGTTTCGATCTAATCAATCATACTATGTAACATATGTGATTGACTTGTTTGATTTCAATGATAATTACAATCAGATATCTTTATATTGGTTTAGAAGTGTGTTTATTAGACTTCATAATCAAAACTCAAGAACGTTGCACGTTGTTAAGGAAAGCAAAAGCTATCGATGCGAGAACAGTTGTTGTTTAATGTTTTTGTATAACTAGTTCCCTTTGTATGTATTTAGTTAAGTATTCATGAATAGTATGATGCACTAATCCGTAGTTGAATAATTTCGATTGAAATACAATTCACCGTTATTTACTTGGTCATGCTACATTGATTTGACTTCTTTTTGATAGGTCGCACATTGTGTTTTTTGTTTAACGTATGATTACTTACATCCCAACACTTTCATTTGATTATCGAATCTAATTAAATGAATAAGAGTAGTTTCTTAATCACTTACAAGTGGTTTACTTGCCTTGATTGTCAATAAAGAAATCTATGGAGTGACAGTTGTTATTTAGATTGATTTTGTTCATTTTGGAATAATGAGTGTTTGATGTAGGTTGTTCAGTGTTATGGACGAGATTTGAGGAGAAGTGGATTGATTTCAAGGATCATTTGTGTGGTTTTGTATTCGGTTTTAGTTTGGATGTAAAAAATAGATACTATGCAACATATATGATTGACTAGTATGATTCCAATAATAATTACAATCAAATTTCTTTATATTGGTTTTGGAGTGTGTTTATTAGACTTAGGAATCAAAACTCAAGAACGCTGGATGTTTTTAAGGAAAGCAAAAGCTTTCGATGCGAGAATAGTTGTTGTTTAATGTTTTTTGTATAACTAGTTCCCTTTGTATGTATTTAGTTAAGCATTCATGAATAGTCTGATGCACTAATCCGTAGTTGAATAATTTCGATTGAAATACAATTCACCGTTATTTACTTGGTTATGCTACATTGATTTGACTTCTTTTGATAGGTCACACACTGTGTTTTTTGTTTAACGTATGATTACTTACATTCCACCACTTTCATTTGATTATCAATTCTTATTAAATGAATAAGAGTAGTTTTTCATCATTTACAAGTGGTTTACTTGCCTTGATTGTCAATAAAGAAATCTATGGAGTGACAGTTGTTATTTAGATTGATTTAGTTCATTTTGGAATAAAGAGTGTTTGATGTAGGTTGTTCAGTGTTATGGACGAGATTTGAGGAGGAGTGGATTGATTTCAAGGATCATTCGTGTGGTTTTGTATTCGGTTTTAGTTTGGATGTAAACAATAGATACTATGAAACATATATGATTGACTATTATGATTCCAATAATAATTACAATCAAATTTCTTTATATTGGTTTTGGAGTGTGTTTATTAGACTTAGAAATCAAAACTCAAGAACGTTGGACGTTTTTAAGGAAAGCAAAAGCTTTCGATGCAAGAATAGTTGTTGTTCAATGTTTTTTGTATAACTAGTTCCCTTTGTATGTATTTAGTTAAGTATTCATGAATAGTATGATGCACTAATCCGTAGTTGAATAATTTCGATTGAAATACAATTCACCGTTATTTACTTGGTCATGCTACATTGATTTGACTTCTTTTTGATAGGTCGCACATTGTGTTTTTTGTTTAACGTATTATTACTTACATCCCAACACTTTCATTTGATTATCGAATCTAATTAAATGAATAAGAGTAGTTTCTTAATCACTTACAAGTGGTTTACTTGCATTGATTGTCAATAAAGAAATCTATGGAGTGACAGTTGTTATTTAGATTGATTTAGTTCATTTTCGAATAATGAGTGTTTGATGTAGGTTGTTCAGTGTTATGGACGAGATTTGAGGAGAAGTGGATTGATTTCAAGGATCATTTGTGTGGTTTTGTATTCGGTTTTAGTTTGGATGTAAACAATAGATACTATGCAACATATATAATTGACTAGTATGATACCAATAATAATTACAATCAAATTTCTTTATATTAGTTTTGTAGTGTGTTTATTAGACTTAGGAATCAAAACTCAAGAACGCTGGATGTTTTTAAGGAAAGCAAAAGCTTTCGATGCGAGAATAGTTGTTGTTTAATGTTTTTTGTATAACTAGTTCCCTTTGTATGTATTTAGTTAAGCATTCATGAATAGTCTGATGCACTAATCCGTAGTTGAATAATTTCGATTGAAATACAATTCACCGTTATTTACTTGGTTATGCTACATTGATTTGACTTCTTTTGATAGGTCACACATTGTGTTTTTTGTTTAACGTATGATTACTTACATTCCACCACTTTCATTTGATTATCAATTCTTATTAAATGAATAAGAGTAGTTTCTTCATCATTTACAAGTGGTTTACTTGCCTTGATTGTCAATAAAGAAATCTATGGAGTGACAGTTGTTATTTAGATTGACCTAGTTCATTTTGGAATAAAGAGTGTTTGATGTAGGTTGTTCAGTGTTATGGACGAGATTTGAGGAGGAGTGGATTGATTTCAAGGATCATTCGTGTGGTTTTGTATTCGGTTTTAGTTTGGATGTAAACAATAGATACTATGTGACATATATGATTGACTATTATGATTCCAATAATAATTACAATCAAATTTCTTTATATTGGTTTTGGAGTGTGTTTATTAGACTTAGAAATCAAAACTCAAGAACGTTGGACGTTTTTAAGGAAAGCAAAAGCTTTCGATGCAAGAATAGTTGTTGTTCAATGTTTTTTGTATAACTAGTTCCCTATGTATGTATTTAGTTAAGTATTCATGAATAGTATGATGCACTAATTCTTAGTTGAATAATTTCAATTGAAATATAATTCACCGTTATTTACTTGGTCAATTAACATTGATTTGACTTCTTTTTGATAGGTCGCACATTGTGTTTTTTGTTTAACGTATGATTACTTACATCCCAACACTTTCATTTGATTATCGAATCTAATTAAATGAATAAGAGTAGTTTCTTAATCACTTACAAGTGGTTTACTTGCCTTGATTGTCAATAAAGAAATCTATGGAGTGACAGTTGTTATTTAGATTGATTTAGTTCATTTTGGAATAATGAGTGTTTGATGTAGGTTGTTCAGTGTTATGGACGAGATTTGAGGAGAAGTGGATTGATTTCAAGGATCATTTGTGTGGTTTTGTATTCTGTTTTAGTTTGGATGTAAACAATAGATACTATGCAACATATATGATTGACTAGTATGGTTCCAATAATAATTACAATCAAATTTCTTTATATTGGTTTTGGAGTGTGTTTATTAGACTTAGGAATCAAAACTCAAGAACGCTGGATGTTTTTAAGGAAAGCAAAAGCTTTCGATGCGAGAATAGTTGTTGTTTAATGTTTTTTGTATAACTAGTTCCCTTTGTATGTATTTAGTTAAGCATTCATGAAT
This sequence comes from Flaveria robusta, assembly GCA_025506415.1. NCBI lineage: Eukaryota > Viridiplantae > Streptophyta > Magnoliopsida > Asterales > Asteraceae > Flaveria > Flaveria robusta. The sequence continues at coordinate 8,712,063 of CM046476.1, read as the reverse complement.
AGTCTGATGCACTAATCCGTAGTTGAATAATTTCGATTGAAATACAATTCACCGTTATTTACTTGGTTATGCTACATTGATTTGACATCTTTTGATAGGTCATACATTGTGTTTTTTGTTTAACGTATGATTACTTACATTCCACCACTTTCATTTGATTATCAATTCTTATTAAATGAATAAGAGTAGTTTCTTCATCATTTACAAGTGGTTTACTTGCCTTGATTGTCAATAAAGAAATCTATGGAGTGACAGTTGTTATTTAGATTGATTTAGTTCATTTTGGAATAAAGAGTGTTTGATGTAGGTTGTTCAGTGTTATGGACGAGATTTGAGGAGGAGTGGATTGATTTCAAGGATCATTCGTGTGGTTTTGTATTCGGTTTTAGTTTGGATGTAAACAATAGATACTATGTAACATATATGATTGACTATTATGATTCCAATAATAATTACAATCAAATTTCTTTATATTGGTTTTGGAGTGTGTTTATTAGACTTAGAAATCAAAACTCAAGAACGTTGGACGTTTTTAAGGAAAGCAAAAGCTTTCGATGCAAGAATAGTTGTTGTTTAATGTTTTCTGTATAACTAGTTCCCTTTGTATGTATTTAGTTAAGTATTCATGAATAGTATGATGCACTAATCCGTAGTTGAATAATTTCGATTGAAATACAATTCACCGTAATTTACTTGGTCATGCTACATTGATTTGACTTCTTTTTGATAGGTCGCACGTTGTGTTTTTTATTTAACGTATGATTACTTACATCCCAACACTTTCATTTGATTATCGAATCTAATTAAATGAATAAGAGTAGTTTCTTAATCACTTACAAGTGGTTTACTTGCCTTGATTGTCAATAAAGAAATCTATGGAGTGACAGTTGTTATTTAGATTGATTTAGTTCATTTTGGAATAAAGAGTGTTTGATGTAGGTTGTTCAGTGTTATGGACGAGATTTCAGGAGGAGTGGATTGATTTCAAGGATCATTCGTGTGGTTTTGTATTCGGTTTTAGTTTGGATGTAAACAATAGATACTATGTAACATATATGATTGACTAGTATGATTCCAATAATAATTACATTCAAATTTCTTTATATTGGTTTTGGAGTGTGTTTATTAGACTTAGGAATCAAAACTCAAGAACGCTGGACGTTTTTAAGGAAAGCAAAAGCTTTCGATGCGAGAATAGTTGTTGTTCAATGTTTTTTGTATAACTAGTTCTCTTTATATGTATTTAGTTAAGCATTCATGAATAGTCTGATGCACTAATCCGTAGTTGTATAATTTCGATTGAAATACAATTCACCGTTATTTACTTGGTTATGCTACATTGATTTGACTTCTTTTGATAGGTCACACATTGTGTTTCTTGTTTAACGTATGATTACTTACATCCCACCACTTTCATTTGATTATCGAATCTGATTAAATGAATAAGAGTAGTTTCTTCATCATTTACAAGTGGTTTAATTGCCTTCATTGTCAATAAAGAAATCTATGGACTGATAGTTCTTTTTTGGATTGATTTAGTTCATTTTGGAATAAAGAGTTTTGATGTAGGTTTTTTAGTGTTGTGGACGAGATTTGAGGAGGAGTGGATTCATTTCTAGGGTCATTTGTGTGGTTTTGTATTCGGTTTTTGTTTCGATCTAATCAATCATACTATGTAACATATGTGATTGACTTGTTTGATTTCAATGATAATTACAATCAGATATCTTTATATTGGTTTATAAGTGTGTTTATTAGACTTAATAATCAAAACTCAAGAACGTTGCACGTTGTTAAGGAAAGCAAAAGCTATCGATGCGAGAACAGTTGTTGTTTAATGTTTTTGTATAACTAGTTCCCTTTGTATGTATTTAGTTAAGTATTCATGAATAGTACGATACACTAATCCGTAGTTAAATAATTTAGATTGAAATACAATTCACCGTTATTTACTTGGTCATGCTACATTGATTTGACTTCTCTTTGATAGGTCACACATTGTGTTTCTTGTTTAACGTATGATTACTTACATCCCAACACTTTCATTTGATTATCGAATCTAATTAAATGAATAAGAGTAGTTTCTTAATCACTTACTAGTGGTTTACTTGCCTTGATTGTCAATAAAGAAATCTATAGAGTGACAGTTGTTATTTAGATTGATTTAGTTCATTTTGGAATAATGAGTGTTTGATGTAGGTTGTTCAGTGTTATGGACGAGATTTCAGGAGGAGTGGATTGATTTCAAGGATCATTCGTGTGGTTTTGTATTCGGTTTTAGTTTGGATGTAAACAATAGATACTATGTAACATATATGATTGACTAGTATGATTCCAATAATAATTACAATCAAATTTCTTTATATTGGTTTTGGAGTGTGTTTATTAGACTTAGGAATCAAAACTCAAGAACGCTGGACGTTTTTAAGGAAAGCAAAAGCTTTCGATGCGAGAATAGTTGTTGTTCAATGTTTTTTGTATAACTAGTTCTCTTTATATGTATTTAGTTAAGCATTCATGAATAGTCTGATGCACTAATCCGTAGTTGAATAATTTCGATTGAAATACAGTTCACCATTATTTACTTGGTTATGCTACATTGATTTGACTTCTTTTGATAGGTGACACATTGTGTTTCTTGTTTAACGTATGATTACTTACATCCCACCACTTTCATTTGATTATCGAATCTGATTAAATGAATAAGAGTAGTTTCTTCATCATTTACAAGTGGTTTAATTGCCTTCATTGTCAATAAAGAAATCTATGGACTGATAGTTCTTTTTTGGATTGATTTAGTTCATTTTGGAATAAAGAGTTTTGATGTAGGTTTTTTAGTGTTGTGGACAAGATTTGAGGAGGAGTGGATTCATTTCTAGGGTCATTTGTGTGGTTTTGTATTCGGTTTTTGTTTCGATCTAATCAATCATACTATGTAACATATGTGATTGACTTGTTTGATTTCAATGATAATTACAATCAGATATCTTTATATTGGTTTATAAGTGTGTTTATTAGACTTAATAATCAAAACTCAAGAACGTTGCACGTTGTTAAGGAAAGCAAAAGCTATCGATGCGAGAACAGTTGTTGTTTAATGTTTTTGTATAACTAGTTCCCTTTGTATGTATTTAGTTAAGTATTCATGAATAGTACGATACACTAATCCGTAGTTAAATAATTTAGATTGAAATACAATTCACCGTTATTTACTTGGTCATGCTACATTGATTTGACTTCTCTTTGATAGGTCACACATTGTGTTTCTTGTTTAACGTATGATTACTTACATCCCAACACTTTCATTTGATTATCGAATCTAATTAAATGAATAAGAGTAGTTTCTTAATCACTTACAAGTGGTTTACTTGCCTTGATTGTCAATAAAGAAATCTATGGAGTGACAGTTGTTATTTAGATTGATTTAGTTCATTTTGGAATAAAGAGTGTTTGATGTAGGTTGTTCAGTGTTATGGACGAGATTTGAGGAGGAGTGGATTGATTTCAAGGATCATTCGTGTGGTTTTGTATTCGGTTTTAGTTTGGATGTAAACAATAGATACTATGTAACATATATGATTGACTATTATGATTCCAATAATAATTACAATCAAATTTCTTTATATTGGTTTTGGAGTGTGTTTATTAGACTTAGAAATCAAAACTCAAGAACGTTGGACGTTTTTAAGGAAAGCAAAAGCTTTCGATGCAAGAATAGTTGTTGTTTAATGTTTTCTGTATAACTAGTTCCCTTTGTATGTATTTAGTTAAGTATTCATGAATAGTATGATGCACTAATCCGTAGTTGAATAATTTCGATTGAAATACAATTCACCGTTATTTACTTGGTCATGCTACATTGATTTGACTTCTTTTTGATAGGTCGCACATTGTGTTTTTTGTTTAACGTATGATTACTGACATCCCAACACTTTCATTTGATTATCGAATCTAATTAAATGAATAAGAGTAGTTTCTTAATCACTTACAAGTGGTTTACTTGCCTTGATTGTCAATAAAGAAATCTATGGAGTGACAGTTGTTATTTAGATTCATTTAGTTCATTTTGGAATAAAGAGTGTTTGATGTAGGTTGTTCAGTGTTATGGACGAGATTTCAGGAGGAGTGGATTGATTTCAAGGATCATTCGTGTGGTTTTGTAATCGGTTTTAGTTTGGATGTAAACAATAGATACTATGTGACATATATGATTGACTAGTATGATTCCAATAATAATTACATTCAAATTTCTTTATATTGGTTTTGGAGTGTGTTTATTAGACTTAGGAATCAAAACTCAAGAACGCTGGACGTTTTTAAGGAAAGCAAAAGCTTTCGATGCGAGAATAGTTGTTGTTCAATGTTTTTTGTATAACTAGTTCTCTTTATATGTATTTAGTTAAGCATTCATGAATAGTCTGATGCACTAATCCGTAGTTGAATAATTTCGATTGAAATACAATTCACCGTTATTTACTTGGTTATGCTACATTGATTTGACTTCTTTTGATAGGTCACACATTGTGTTTCTTGTTTAACGTATGATTACTTACATCCCACCACTTTCATTTGATTATCCAATCTGATTAAATGAATAAGAGTAGTTTCTTCATCATTTACAAGTGGTTTAATTGCCTTCATTGTCAATAAAGAAATCTATGGACTGATAGTTCTTTTTTGGATTGATTTAGTTCATTTTGGAATAAAGAGTTTTGATGTAGGTTTTTTAGTGTTGTGGACGAGATTTGAGAAGGAGTGGATTCATTTCTAGGGTCATTTGTGTGGTTTTGTATTCGGTTTTTGTTTCGATCTAATCAATCATACTATGTAACATATGTGATTGACTTGTTTGATTTCAATGATAATTACAATCAGATATCTTTATATTGGTTTATAAGTGTGTTTATTAGACTTAATAATCAAAACTCAAGAACGTTGCACGTTGTTAAGGAAAGCAAAAGCTATCGATGCGAGAACAGTTGTTGTTTAATGTTTTTGTATAACTAGTTCCCTTTGTATGTATTTAGTTAAGTATTCATGAATAGTACGATACACTAATCCGTAGTTAAATAATTTAGATTGAAATACAATTCACCGTTATTTACTTGGTCATGCTACATTGATTTGACTTCTCTTTGATAGGTCACACATTGTGTTTCTTGTTTAACGTATGATTACTTACATCCCAACACTTTCATTTGATTATCGAATCTAATTAAATGAATAAGAGTAGTTTCTTAATCACTTACAAGTGGTTTACTTGCCTTGATTGTCAATAAAGAAATCTATGGAGTGACAGTTGTTATTTAGATTGATTTAGTTCATTTTGGAATAATGAGTGTTTGATGTAGGTTGTTCAGTGTTATGGACGAGATTTGAGGAGTAGTGGATTGATTTCAAGGATCATTCGTGTGGTTTTGTATTTGGTTTTAGTTTGGATGTAAACAATAGATACTATGTAACATATATGATTGACTAGTATGATTCCAATAATAATTACAATCAAATTTCTTTATATTGGTTTTGGAGTGTGTTTATTAGACTTAGGAATCAAAACTCAAGAACGCTGGGCGTTTTTAAGGAAAGTAAAAGCTTTCGATGCGAGAATAGTTGTTGTTCAATGTTTTTTGTATAACTAGTTCCCTTTGTATGTATTTAGTTAAGCATTCATGAATAGTCCGATGCACTAATCCGAAGTTGAATAATTTCGATTGAAATACAATTCACCGTTATTTACCTGGTCATGCTACATTGATTTGACTTCTTTTTGATAGGTCACACATTGTGTTTCTTGTTTAACGTATGATTACTTACATCCCACCACTTACATTTGATTATCGAATCTGATTAAATGAATAACAGTAGTTTCTTCATCATTTACAAGTGGTTTATTTGCCTTCATTGTCAATAAAGAAATCTATGGACTGATGGTTCTTTTTTGGATTGATTTAGTTCATTTTGGAATAAAGAGTTTTGATGTAGGTTGTTCAGTGTTATGGACGAGGTTTGAGGAGGAGTGGATTCATTTGTAGGGTCATTTGAGTGGTTTTGTATTCGGTTTTAGTTTGGATGTAAACAATAGATACTATGTAACATATATGATTGACTAGTATGATTCCAATAATAATTACAATCAAATTTCTTTATATTGGTTTTGGAGTGTGTTTATTAGACTTAGGAATCAAAACTCAAGAACATTGCACGTTGTTAAGGAAAGGAAAAGCTATCGATGCGAGAACAGTTGTTGTTTAATGTTTTTGTATAACTAGTTCCCTTTGTATGTATTTTAGTTAAGTATTCATGAATAGTATGATGCACTAATCCGTAGTTTAATAATTTCGATTGAAATACAATTCACCGTTATTTACTTCGTCATGCTACGTTGATTTGACTTCTTTTTGATAGGTCACACATTGTGTTTCCTGTTTAATGTATTATTACTTACATCCCACCACTTTCATTTGATTATCGAATCTGATTAAATGAATAAGAGTAGTTTCTTCATCATTTACAAGTGGTTTAATTGCCTTCATTGTTAATAAAGAAATCTATGGACTGATAGTTCTATTTTAGATTGATTTAGTTCATTTTGAAATAAAGAGTTTTGATGTAGGTTGTTCAGTGTTATGGACGAGATTTGAGGAGGAGTGGATTCATTTCTAGGTCATTTGAGTGGTTTTGTATTCGGTTTTAGTTTGGATGTAAACAATAGATACTATGTAACATATATGATTGACTAGTATGATTCCAATAATAATTACAATCAAATTTCTTTATATTGGTTTTGGAGTGTGTTTATTAGACTTAGGAATCAAAACTCAAGAACACTGGACGTTTTTAAGGAAAGCAAAAGCTTTCGATGCGAGAATAGTTGTTGTTCAATGTTTTTTGTATAACTAGTTCCCTTTGTATGTATTTAGTTAAGTATTCATGAATAGTATGATGCACTAATCCGTAGTTGAATAATTTCGATTGAAATACAATTCACCGTTATTTACTTGGTCATGCTACATTGATTTGACTTCTTTTTGATAGGTCGCACATTGTGTTTTTTGTTTAACGTATGATTACTTACATCCCAACACTTTCATTTGATTATCGAATCTAATTAAATGAATAAGAGTAGTTTCTTAATCACTTACAAGTGGTTAACTTGCCTTGATTGTCAATAAAGAAATCTATGGAGTGACAGTTGTTATTTAGATTGATTTAGTTCATTTTGGAATAAAGAGTGTTTGATGTAGGTTGTTCAGTGTTATGGACGAGATTTCAGGAGGAGTGGATTGATTTCAAGGATCATTCGTGTGGTTTTGTATTCGGTTTTAGTTTGGATGTAAACAATAGATACTATGTAACATATATGATTGACTAGTATGATTCCAATAATAATTACATTCAAATTTCTTTATATTGGTTTTGGAGTGTGTTTATTAGACTTAGGAATCAAAACTCAAGAACGCTGGACGTTTTTAAGGAAAGCAAAAGCTTTCGATGCGAGAATAGTTGTTGTTCAATGTTTTTTGTATAACTAGTTCCCTTTATATGTATTTAGTTAAGCATTCATGAATAGTCTGATGCACTAATCCGTAGTTGAATAATTTCGATTGAAATACAATTCACCGTTATTTACTTGGTTATGCTACATTGATTTGACTTCTTTTGATAGGTCACACATTGTGTTTCTTGTTTAACGTATGATTACTTACATCCCACCACTTTCATTTGATTATCGAATTTGATTAAATGAATAAGAGTAGTTTCTTCATCATTTACAAGTGGTTTAATTGCCTTCATTGTCAATAAAGAAATCTATGGACTGATAGTTCTTTTTTGGATTGATTTAGTTCATTTTGGAATAAAGAGTTTTGATGTAGGTTTTTTAGTGTTGTGGACGAGATTTGAGGAGGAGTGGATTCATTTCTAGGGTCATTTGTGTGGTTTTGTATTCGGTTTTTGTTTCGATCTAATCTATCATACTATGTAACATATGTGATTGACTTGTTTGATTTCAATGATAATTACAATCAGATATCTTTATATTGGTTTATAAGTGTGTTTATTAGACTTAATAATCAAAACTCAAGAACGTTGCACGTTGTTAAGGAAAGCAAAAGCTATTGATGCGAGAACAGTTGTTGTTTAATGTTTTTGTATAACTAGTTCCCTTTGTATGTATTTAGTTAAGTATTCATGAATAGTACGATGCACTAATCCGTAGTTAAATAATTTAGATTGAAATACAATTCACCGTTATTTACTTGGTCATGCTACATTGATTTGACTTCTCTTTGATAGGTCACACATTGTGTTTCTTGTTTAACGTATGATTACTTACATCCCAACACTTTAATTTGATTATCGAATCTAATTAAATGAATAAGAGTAGTTTCTTAATCACTTACAAGTGGTTTACTTGCCTTGATTGTCAATAAAGAAATCTATGGAGTGACAGTTGTTATTTAGATTGATTTAGTTCATTTTGGAATAATGAGTGTTTGATGTAGGTTGTTCAGTGTTATGGACGAGATTTGAGGAGGAGTGGATTGATTTCAAGGATCATTCGTGTGGTTTTGTATTTGGTTTTAGTTTGGATGTAAACAATAGATACTATGTAACATATATGATTGACTAGTATGATTCCAATAATAATTACAATCAAATATCTTTATATTGGTTTTGGAGTGTGTTTACTAGACTTAGGAATCAAAACTCAAGAACGCTGGACGTTTTTAAGGAAAGTAAAAGCTTTCGATGCGAGAATAGTTGTTGTTCAATGTTTTTTGTATAACTAGTTTCCTTTGTATGTATTTAGTTAAGCATTCATGAATAGTCCGATGCACTAATCCGAAGTTGAATAATTTCGATTGAAATACAATTCACCGTTATTTACTTGGTCATGCTACATTGATTTGACTTCTTTTTGATAGGTCACACATTGTGTTTCTTGTTTAACGTATGATTACTTACATCCCACCACTTACATTTGATTATCGAATCTGATTAAATGAATAAGAGTAGTTTCTTCATCATTTACAAGTGGTTTAATTGCCTTCATTGTCAATAAAGAAATCTATGGACTGATAGTTCTTTTTTGGATTGATTTAGTTCATTTTGGAATAAAGAGTTTTGATGTAGGTTGTTCAGTGTTATGGACGAGATTTGAGGAGGAGTGGATTCATTTGTAGGGTCATTTGAGTGGTTTTGTATTCGGTTTTAGTTTGGATGTAAACAATAGATACTATGTAACATATATGATTGACTAGTATGATTCCAATAATAATTACAATCAAATTTCTTTATATTGGTTTTGGAGTGTGTTTATTAGACTTAGGAATCAAAACTCAAGAACATTGCACGTTGTTAAGGAAAGGAAAAGCTATCGATGCGAGAACAGTTGTTGTTTAATGTTTTTGTATAACTAGTTCCCTTTGTATGTATTTTAGTTAAGTATTCATGAATAGTATGATGCACTAATCCGTAGTTGAATAATTTCGATTGAAATACAATTCACCGTTATTTACTTCGTCATGCTACGTTGATTTGACTTCTTTTTGATAGGTCACACATTGTGTTTCTTGTTTAATGTATTATTACTTACATCCCACCACTTTCATTTGATTATCGAATCTGATTAAATGAATAAGAGTAGTTTCTTCATCATTTACAAGTGGTTTAATTGCCTTCATTGTTAATAAAGAAATCTATGGACTGATAGTTCTTTTTTAGATTGATTTAGTTCATTTTGAAATAAAGTGTTTTGATGTAGGTTGTTCAGTGTTATGGACGAGATTTGAGGAGGAGTGGATTCATTTCTAGGTCATTTGAGTGGTTTTGTATTCGGTTTTAGTTTGGATGTAAACAATAGATACTATGTAACATATATGATTGACTAGTATGATTCCAATAATAATTACAATCAAATTTCTTTATATTGGTTTTGGAGTGTGTTTATTAGACTTAGGAATCAAAACTCAAGAACGTGGACGTTTTAAGGAAAGCAAAAGCTTTCGATGCGAGAATAGTTGTTGTTCAATGTTTTTTGTATAACTAGTTCCCTTTGTATGTATTTAGTTAAGTATTCATGAATAGTATGATGCACTAATCCGTAGTTGAATAATTTCGATTGAAATACAATTCACCGTTATTTACTTGGTCATGCTACATTGATTTGACTTCTTTTTGATAGGTCGCACATTGTGTTTTTTGTTTAACGTATGATTACTTACATCCCAACACTTTCATTTGATTATCGAATCTAATTAAATGAATAAGAGTAGTTTCTTAATCACTTACAAGTGGTTTACTTGCCTTGATTGTCAATAAAGAAATCTATGGAGTGACAGTTGTTATTTAGATTGATTTAGTTCATTTTGGAATAAAGAGTGTTTGATGTAGGTTGTTTAGTGTTATGGACGAGATTTGAGGGGGAGTGGATTGATTTCAGGATCATTCGTGTGGTTTTGTATTCGGTTTTAGTTTGGATGTAAACAATAGATACTATGTAACATATGATTGACTAGTATGATTCCAATAATAATTACAATCAAATTTCTTTATATTGTTTTGGAGTGTGTTTATTAGACTTAGAATCAAAACTCAAGAACATTGCACGTTGTTAAGGAAAGGAAAAGCTATCGATGCGAGAACAGTTGTTGTTTAATGTTTTTGTATAACTAGTTCTTTGTATGTATTTAGTTAAGTATTCATGAATAGTATGATGCACTAATCCGTAGTTGAATAATTTCGATTGAAATACAATTCACCGTTATTTACTTGGTCATGCTACGTTGATTTGACTTCTTTTTGATAGGTCACACATTGTGTTTCTTGTTTAAGTATGATTACTTACATCCCACCACTTTCATTTGATTATCGAATCTGATTAAATGAATAAGAGTAGTTTCTTCATCATTTACAAGTGGTTTACTTGCCTTCATTGTCAATAAAGAAATCTATGGAGTGACAGTTGTTTTTTAGATTGATTTAGTTCATTTTGAATAAAGTGTTTTGATGTAGGTTGTTCAGTGTTATGGACGAGATTTGAGGAGGAGTGGATTGATTTCAAGGTCATTTGTGTGGTTTTGTATTCGGTTTTTAGTTTGGATGTAAACAATAGATACTATGTAACATATATGATTGACTAGTATGATTCCAATAATATTACAATCAAATTTCTTTATATTGGTTTTGGAGTGTGTTTATTAGACTTAGAATCAAAACTCAAGAACACTGGACGTTTTTAAGGAAAGCAAAAGCTTTCGATGCGAGAATAGTTGTTGTTCAATGTTTTGTATAACTAGTTCCCTTTGTATATTTAGTTAAGTATTCATGAATAGTATGATGCACTAATCCGTAGTTGAATAATTTCGATTGAAATACAATTCACCGTTATTTACTTGGTCATGCTACATTGATTTGACTTCTTTTGATAGGTCGCACATTGTGTTTTTTTTTTTAACGTATGATTACTTACATCCCAACACTTCATTTGATTATCGAATCTAATTAAATGAATAAGAGTAGTTTCTTAATCCTTACAAGTGGTTTACTTGCCTTGATTGTCAATAAAGAAATCTATGGCGTGACAGTTTTTATTTAGATTGATTTAGTTCATTTTGGAATAAGAGTGTTTGATGTAGGTTGTTCAGTGTTATTAGTTAAGCATTCATGAATAGTCTGATGCACTAATCCGTAGTTGAATAATTTCGATTGAAATACAATTCACCGTTATTACTTGGTTATGCTACATTGATTTGACTTCTTTTGATAGGTCCACATTGTGTTTCTTGTTTAACGTATGATTACTTACATCCCACCACTTTCATTTGATTATCGATCTGATTAAATGAATAAGAGTAGTTTCTTCATCATTTACAAGTGGTTTAATTGCCTTCATTGTCAATAAAGAATCTATGGAGTGATGTTCTTTTTTGGATTGATTTAGTTCATTTTGGAATAAGAGTTTTGATGTAGGTTTTTAGTGTTGGACGAGATTTGAGGAGGAGTGGATGATTTCTAGGGTCATTTGTGTGGTTTTGTATTCGGTTTTTGTTGGATCTAAACAATCATACTATGTAACATATGGATTGACTTGTTTGATTCCAATATAATTACAATCAGATATCTTTATATTGGTTTAAAGTGTGTTTATTAGACTTAATAATCAAAACTCAAGAATTGCACGTTGTTAAGGAAAGCAAAAGCTATTGATGCGAGAAGTTGTTGTTTAATGTTTTTGTATAACTAGTTCCCTTTGTATGTATTTAGTTAATTCTCATGAATAGTACATGCACTAATCCGTAGTTAAATAATTTCGATTGAAATACAATTCACCGTTATTTACTTGGTCATGCTACATTGATTTGACTTCTCTTTGATAGGTCACACATTGTGTTTCTTGTTTAACGTATGATTACTTACATCCCAACACTTTCATTTGATTATCGAATCTAATTAAATGAATAAGAGTAGTTTCTTAATCACTTACAAGTGGTTTACTTGCCTTGATTGTCAATAAAGAAATCTATGGAGTGACAGTTGTTATTTAGATTGATTTAGTTCATTTTGGAATAAGAGTGTTTGATGTAGGTTGTTCAGTGTTATGGACGAGATTTGAGGAGGAGTGGATTGATTTCAAGGATCATTCGTGTGGTTTTGTATTGGTTTTAGTTTGGATGTAAACAATAGATACTATGTAACATATATGATTGACTAGTATGATTCCAATAATAATTACAATCAAATCTTTATATTGGTTTTGGAGTGTGTTTATTAGACTTAAATCAAACTCAAGAACGCTGGACGTTTTTAAGGAAAGCAAAAGCTTTCGATGCGAGAATAGTTGTTGTTCAATGTTTTTTGTATAACTAGTTCCCTTTGTATGTATTTAGTTAAGCATTCATGAATAGTCTGATGCACTAATCCGTAGTTGAATAATTTCGATTGAAATACATTCACCGTTATTTACTTGGTCATGCTACATTGATTTGACTTCTTTTTGATAGGTCACACATTGTGTTTCTTGTTTAACGTATGATTACTTACATCCCACCACTTTATTTGATTATCGAATCTGATTAATGAATAAGAGAGTTTCTTCATCATTTACAAGTGGTTTAATTGCCTTCATTGTCAATAAAGAAATCTATGGACTGATAGTTCTTTTTTGGATTGATTTAGTTCATTTGGAATAAAGAGTTTTGATGTAGGTTGTTCAGTGTTATGGACGAGATTTGAGGAGGAGTGGATTCATTTCTAGGTCATTTGAGTGGTTTTGTATTCGGTTTTAGTTTGGATGTAAACAATCATACTATGTAACTATATGATTGACTAGTATGATTCCAATATAATTACAATCAGATTTCTTTATATTGGTTTTGGAGTGTGTTTATTAGACTTATAATCAAAACTCAAGAACGTGCACGTTTTAAGGAAAGCAAAGCTTCGATGCGAGAACAGTTGTTGTTTAATGTTTTTGTATAACTAGTTCCCTTTGTATGTATTTAGTTAAGTATTCATGAATAGTATGATGCACTAATCCGTAGTTAATAATTCGATTGAAATACAATTCACCGTTATTTACTTGGTCATGCTACATTGATTTGACTTCTTTTTGATAGGTCACACATTGTGTTTTTTGTTTAACGTATGATTACTTACATCCCCAACACTTTCATTTGATTATCGAATCTAATTAAATGAATAAGAGTAGTTTCTTAATCACTTACAAGTGGTTTACTTGCCTTGATTGTCAATAAAAAATCTATGGAGTGACAGTTGTTATTTAGATTGATTTAGTTCATTTTGGAATAAGAGTGTTTGATGTAGGTTGTTCAGTGTTATGGACGAGATTTGAGGAGGAGTGGATTGATTTCAAGGATCATTCGTGTGGTTTTGTATTCGGTTTTAGTTTGGATGTAAACAATAGATACTATGTAACATATATGATTGACTAGTATGATTCCAATAATAATTACATCAAATTTCTTTATATTGGTTTTGAGTGTGTTTATTAGACTTAGGAATCAAACTCAAGAACGCTGGACGTTTTTAAGGAAAGCAAAAGCTTTCGATGCGAGAATAGTTGTTGTTCAATGTTTTTTGTATAACTAGTTCCCTTTGTATGTATTTAGTTAAGCATCATTCATGATAGTCTGATGCACTAATCCGTAGTTGAATAATTTCGATTGAAATACAATTCACCGTTATTTACTTGGTCATGCTACATTGATTTGACTTCTTTTGATAGGTCACACATTGTGTTTCTTGTTTAACGTATGATTACTTACATCCCACCACTTTCATTTGATTATCGAATCTGATTAAATGAATAAGAGTAGTTTCTTCATCATTTACAAGTGGTTTAATTGCCTTCATTGTCAATAAAGAAATCTATGGACTGATAGTTCTTTTTTGGATTGATTTAGTTCATTTTGGAATAAAGAGTTTTGATGTAGGTTTTTTAGTGTTGTGGACGAGATTTGAGGAGGAGTGGATTCATTTCTAGGGTCATTTGTGTGGTTTTGTATTCGGTTTTTGTTTCGATGTAAACAATAGATACTATGTAACATATATGATTGACTAGTATGATTCCAATAATAATTACAATCAAATTTCTTTATATTGGTTTTGGAGTGTGTTTATTAGACTTAGGGATCAAAACTCAAGAACATTGCACGTTGTTAAGGAAAGGAAAAGCTATCGATGCGAGAACAGTTGTTGTTTAATGTTTTTGTGTAACTAGTTCCCTTTGTATGTATTTTAGTTAAGTATTCATGAATAGTATGATGCACTAATCCGTAGTTGAATAATTTCGATTGAAATACAATTCACCGTTATTTACTTGGTCATGCTACATTGATTTGACTTCTTTTGATAGGTCACACATTGTGTTTCTTGTTTACGTATATTACTTACATCCCACCACTTTCATTTGATTATCGAATCTGATTAAATGAATAAGAGTAGTTTCTTCATCATTTACAAGTGGTTTAATTGCCTTCATTGTCAATAAAGAAATCTATGGACTGATAGTTCTTTTTAGATTGATTTAGTTCATTTTGAAATAAAGAGTTTGATGTAGGTTGTTCAGTGTTATGGACGAGATTTGAGGAGGAGTGGATTCATTTCTAGGTCATTTGTGTGGTTTTGTATTCGGTTTTAGTTTGGATGTAAACAATAGATACTATGTAACATATATGATTGACTAGTATGATTCCAATAATAATTACAATCAAATTTCTTTATATTGGTTTTGGAGTGTGTTTATTAGACTTAGGAATCAAAACTCAAGAACACTGGACGTTTTTAAGGAAAGCAAAAGCTTTCGATGCGAGAATAGTTGTTGTTCAATGTTTTTTGTATAACTAGTTCCCTTTGTATGTATTTAGTTAAGCATTCATGAATAGTCTGATGCACTAATCCGTAGTTGAATAATTTCGATTGAAATACAATTCACCGTTATTTACTTGGTCATGCTACATTGATTTGACTTCTTTTTGATAGGTCACACATTGTGTTTCTTGTTTAACGTATGATTACTTACATCCCACCACTTACATTTGATTATCGAATCTGATTAAATGAATAAGAGTAGTTTCTTCATCATTTACAAGTGGTTTACTTGCCTTGATTGTCAATAAAGAAATCTATGGACTGACAGTTGTTTTTGGATTGATTTAGTTCATTTTGGAATAAAGAGTTTTGATGTAGGTTGTTCAGTGTTATGGACGAGATTTGAGGAGGAGTGGATTGATTTCAAGGTCATTCGTGTGGTTTTGTATTCGGTTTTAGTTTGGATGTAAACAATAGATACTATGTAACATATATGATTGACTAGTATGATTCCAATAATAATTACAATCAAATTCTTTATATTGGTTTTGGAGTGTGTTTATTAGACTTAGGAATCAAAACTCAAGAACGTTGCACGTTTTTAAGGAAAGAAAAGCTTTCGATGCGAGAACAGTTGTTGTTTAATGTTTTTGTATAACTAGTTCCCTTTTGTATGTATTTAGTTAAGCATTCATGAATAGTCTGATGCACTAATCCGTAGTTGAATAATTTCGATTGAAATACAATTCACCGTTATTTACTTGTCATGCTACATTGATTTGACTTCTTTTTGATAGGTCACACATTGTGTTTCTTGTTTAACGTATGATTACTTACATCCCACCACTTTCATTTGATTATCGAATCTGATTAAATGAATAAGAGTAGTTTTTCATCATTTACAAGTGGTTTAATTGCCTTCATTGTCAATAAAGAAATCTATGGACTGATAGTTTTTTTGGATTGATTTAGTTCATTTTGGAATAAAGAGTTTTGATGTAGGTTTTTAGTGTTATGGACGAGATTTGAGGAGGAGTGGATTCATTTCTAGGGTCATTTGTGTGGTTTTGTATTGGATTTTTGTTTCGATCTAATCAATCATACTATGTAACATATGTGATTGACTTGTTTGATTTCAATGATAATTACAATCAGATATCTTTATATTGGTTTAAAAGTGTGTTTATTAGACTTCATAATCAAAACTCAAGAACGTTGCACGTTGTTAAGGAAAGCAAAAGCTATCGATGCGAGAACAGTTGTTGTTTAATGTTTTTGTATAACTAGTTTCCTTTTGTATGTATTTAGTTAAGCGTTCATGAATAGTATGATGCACTAATCCGTAGTTAAATAATTTCGATTGGAATACAATTCACCGTTATTTACTTGGTCATGCTACATTGATTTGACTTCTTTTTGATAGGTCACACATTGTGTTTCTTGTTTAACGTATGATTACTTACATCCCACCACTTACATTGATTATCGAATCTGATTAAATGAATAAGAGTAGTTTTTTCATCATTTACAAGTGGTTTAATTGCCTTCATTGTCAATAAAGAAATCTATGGACTGATAGTTCTTTTTTGGATTGATTTAGTTCATTTTGGAATAAAGAGTGTTTGATGTAGGTTGTTCAGTGTTATGGACGAGATTTGAGGAGGAGTGAATTGATTTCAAGGATTATTCGTGTGGTTTTGTATTCGGTTTTAGTTTGGATGTAAACAATAGATACTATGTAACATATATGATTGACTATTATGATTCCAATAATAATTACAATCAAATTTCTTTATATTGGTTTAAAAGTGTGTTTATTAGACTTAGGAATCAAAACTCAAGAACGTTGGATGTTTTTAAGGAATGCAAAAGCTTTCGATTCGAGAACAGTTGTTGTTTAATGTTTTTGTATAACTAGTTCCCTTTGTATGTATTTAGTTAAGCATTCATGAATAGTCTGATGCACTAATCCGTAGTTGAATAATTTCGATTGAAATACAATTCACCGTTATTTGCTTGGTCATGCTACATTGATTTGACTTCTTTTTGATAGGTCACACATTGTGTTTCTTGTTTAACGTATGATTACTTACATCCCCACACTTTCATTTGATTATCGAATCTTATTAAATGAATAAGAGTAGTTTCTTCATCATTTACAAGTGGTTTACTTGCCTTGATTGTCAATAAAGAAATCTATGGAGTGACAGTTGTTATTTGGATTGATTTAGTTCATTTTGGAATAAAGAGTGTTTGATGTAGGTTGTTCAGTGTTATGGACGAGATTTGAGGAGGAGTGGATTGATTTCAAGGATCATTGTGTGGTTTTGTATTCGGTTTTTAGTTTGGATGTAAACATAGATACTATGTAACATATATGATTGACTAGTATGATTCCAATATAATTACAATCAAATTTCTTTATATTGTTTTGGAGTGTGTTTATTAGACTTAGGAATCAAAACTCAAGAACGCTGGATGTTTTTAAGGAAAGCAAAAGCTTTCGATGCGAGAATAGTTGTTGTTTAACGTTTTTTGTATAACTAGTTCCCTTTGTATGTATTTAGTTAAGCATTCATGAATAGTCTGATGCACTAATCCGTAGTTGAATAATTTCGATTGAAATACAATTCACCGTTATTTACTTGGTCATGCTACATTGATTTGACTTCTTTTTGATAGGTCACACATTGTGTTTCTTGTTTAACGTATGATTACTTACATTCCACCACTTTCATTTGATTATCAATTCTTATTAAATGAATAAGAGTAGTTTCTTCATCATTTACAAGTGGTTTACTTGCCTTGATTGTCAATAAAGAAATCTATGGAGTGACAGTTGTTATTTAGATTGATTTAGTTCATTTTGGAATAAAGAGTGTTTGATGTAGGTTGTTCAGTGTTATGGACGAGATTTGAGGAGGAGTGGATTGATTTCAAGGATCATTCGTGTGGTTTTGTATTCGGTTTTAGTTTGGATGTAAACAATAGATACTATGTAACATATATGATTGACTATTATGATTCCAATAATAATTACAATCAAATTTCTTTATATTGGTTTAGGAGTGTGTTTATTAGACTTAGGAATCAAAACTCAAGAACGTTGGACGTTTTTAAGGAAAGCAAAAGCTTTCGATGCGAGAACAGTTGTTGTTTAATGTTTTTGTATAACTAGTTCCCTTTGTATGTATTTATTTAAGCATTCATGAATAGTCTGATGCACTAATCCGTAGTTGAATAATTTCGATTGAAATACAATTCACCGTTATTTACTTGGTCATGCTACATTGATTTGACTTCTTTTTGATAGGTCACACATTGTGTTTCTTGTTTAACGTATGATTACTTACATCCCAACACTTTCATTTGATTATCAATTCTAATTAAATGAATAAGAGTAGTTTCTTCATCATTTACAAGTGGTTTACTTGCCTTGATTGTCAATAAAGAAATCTATGGAGTGACAGTTGTTATTTAGATTGATTTAGTTCATTTTGGAATAAAGAGTTTTGATGTAGGTTGTTCAGTGTTATGGACGAGATTTGAGGAGGAGTGGATTGATTTCAAGGATCATTCGTGTGGTTTTGTATTCGGTTTTAGTTTGGATTAAATACATAGATATATGTAACATATATGATTGACTATTATGATTCCAATAATAATTACAATCAAATTTCTTTATATTGGTTTTGGAGTGTGTTTATTAGACTTAGAAATCAAAACTCAAGAACGTGGACGTTTTTAAGGAAAGCAAAAGCTTCGATGCAAGAATAGTTGTTGTTCAATGTTTTTTGTATAACTAGTTCCCTTTGTATGTATTTAGTTAAGTATTCATGAATAGTATGATGATGCACTAATCCGTAGTTGAATAATTTCGATTGAAATACAATTCACCGTTATTTACTTGGTCATGCTACATTGATTTGACTTCTTTTTGATAGGTCGCACATTGTGTTTTTTGTTTAACGTATGATTACTTACATCCCACACTTTCATTTGATTATCGAATCTATTAAATGAATAAGAGTAGTTTCTTAATCATTTAAAAGTGGTTTACTTGCCTTGATTGTCAATAAAGAAATCTATGGAGTGACAGTTGTTATTTAGATTGATTTAGTTCATTTTGGAATAAAGAGTGTTGATGTAGGTTGTTCAGTGTTATGGACGAGATTTGAGGAGGAGTGGATTGATTTCAAGGATCATTCGTGTGGTTTTGTATTCGGTTTTAGTTTGGATGTAAACATAGATACTATGTAACATATATGATTGACTATTATGATTCCAATAATAATTACAATCAATTTCTTTATATTTTTATGGAGTGTGTTTATTAGACTTAGAAATCAAAACTCAAGAACGTTGGACGTTTTTAAGGAAAGCAAAAGCTTTCGATGCAAGAATAGTTGTTGTTCAATGTTTTTTGTATAACTAGTTCCCTTTGTATATATTTAGTTAAGCATTCATGAATAGTCTGATGCACTAATCCGTAGTTGAATAATTTCGATTGAAATACAATTCACCGTTATTTACTTGGTCATGCTACATTGATTTGAATTCTTTTTGATAGGTCACACATTGAGTTTCTTGTTTAACGTATGATTACTTACATAGGTTGTTCAGTGTTATGGACGAGATTTGAGGAGGAGTGGATTGATTTCAAGATCATTCGTGTGGTTTTGTATCGGTTTTAGTTTGGATGTAAACAATAGATACTATGTAACATATATGATTGACTAGTATGATTCCAATAATAATTACAATCAAATTTCTTTATATTGGTTTTGGAGTGTGTTTATTAGACTTAGGAATCAAAACTCAAGAACGTTGGACGTTTTTTAAGGAAAGCAAAAGCTTTCGATGCGAGAATAGTTGTTGTTCAATGTTTTTGTATAACTAGTTCCTTTGTTGTATTTAGTTAAGCATTCATGAATAGTGATGCACTAATCCGTAGTTGAATAATTTCGATTGAAATACAATTCACCGTTATTTACTTGGTCATGCTACATTGATTTGACTTCTTTTGATAGGTCACACATTG
The DNA here is from genome assembly GCA_025506415.1 of Flaveria robusta. Lineage (NCBI taxonomy): Eukaryota > Viridiplantae > Streptophyta > Magnoliopsida > Asterales > Asteraceae > Flaveria > Flaveria robusta. The sequence goes on along the minus strand of CM046476.1, from coordinate 8,691,689 downwards.
TGTTTCTTGTTTAACGTATGATTACTTACATTCCACCACTTTCATTTGATTATCAATTCTTATTAAATGAATAAGAGTAGTTTCTTCATCATTTAAGTGGTTTACTTGCCTTGATTGTCAATAAAGAAATCTATGGAGTGACAGTTGTTATTAGATTGATTAGTTCATTTTGGAATAAAGAGTTTTGATGTAGGTGTTCAGTGTTATGGACGAGATTTGAGGAGGAGTGGATTGATTTCAAGATCATTCGTGTGGTTTTGTATTCGGTTTTAGTTTGGATGTAAACAATAGATACTATGTAACATATATGATTGACTATTATGATTCCAATAATAATTACAATCAAATTCTTATATTGGTTTTGGAGTGTGTTTATTAGACTTAGGAATCAAAACTCAAGAACGTTGGACGTTTTTAAGGAAAGCAAAAGCTTTCGATGCGAGAATAGTTGTTGTTCAATGTTTTTTGTATAACTAGTTCCCTTTGTATGTATTTAGTTAAGTATTCATGAATAGTATGATGCACTAATCCGTAGTTGAATAATTTCGATTGAAATACAATTCACCGTTATTACTTGGTCATGCTACATTGATTTGACTTCTTTTGATAGGTCACACATTGTGTTTTTGTTTAACGTATGATTACTTACATCCCAACACTTTCATTTGATTATCGAATCTAATTAAATGAATAAGAGTAGTTTCTTCATCACTTACAAGTGGTTTAATTGCCTTGATTGTCAATAAAGAAATCTATGGAGTGATAGTTGTATTTAGATTGATTTAGTTCATTTTGGAATAAAGAGTGTTTGATGTAGGTTGTTCAGTGTTATGGACGAGATTTGAGGAGGAGTGGATTGATTTCAAGGATCATTTGTGTGGTTTTGTATTCGGTTTTAGTTTGGATGTAAACAATAGATACTATGTAACATATATGATTGACTAGTATGATTCCAATAAATTACAATCAAATTTTTTATATTGGTTTTGGAGTGTGTTTATTAGACTTAGGAATCAAAACTCAAGAACGCTGGACGTTTTAAGGAAAGCAAAAGCTTTCGATGCGAGAATAGTTGTTGTTTAATGTTTTTTGTATAACTAGTTCCCTTTGTATGTATTTAGTTAAGCATTCATGAATAGTATGATGCACTAATCCGTAGTTGAATAATTTCGATTGAAATACAATTCACCGTTATTTACTTGGTCATGCTACATTGATTTGACTTCTTTTTGATAGGTCACACATTGTGTTTTTTGTTAACGTATGATTACTTACATCCCACACTTTCATTTGATTATCGAATCTAATTAAATGAATAAGAGTAGTTTCTTCATCATTTACAAGTGGTTTACTTGCCTTGATTGTCAATAAAGAAATCTATGGAGTGACAGTTGTTTTTAGATTGATTTAGTTCATTTTGGAATAAAGAGTGTTTGATGTAGGTTGTTCAGTGTTATGGACGAGATTTGAGGAGGAGTGGATTGATTTCAAGGATCATTCGTGTTTTGTGGTTTGTATTCGGTTTTAGTTTGGATGTAAACAATAGATACTATGTAACATATATGATTGACTAGTATGATTCCAATAATAATTACAATCAAATTTCTTTATATTGGTTTTGAGTGTGTTTATTAGACTTAGAATCAAAACTCAAGAACGTTGGACGTTTTAAGGAAAGCAAAAGCTTTCGATGCGAGAATAGTTGTTGTTCAATGTTTTTGTATAACTAGTTCCCTTTGTATGTATTTAGTTAAGTATTCATGAATAGTATGATGCACTAATCCGTAGTTGAATAATTTCGATTGAAATACAATTCACCGTTATTTACTTGGTCATGCTACATTGATTTGACTTCTTTTGATAGGTCACACATTGTGTTTTTTGTTTAACGTATGATTACTTACATCCCAACACTTTCTGATTATCGAATCTAATAAATGAATAAGAGTAGTTTCTTAATCACTTACAAGTGGTTTACTTGCCTTGATTGTCAATAAAGAAATCTATGGAGTGACAGTTCTTTTTAGATTGATTTAGTTCATTTTGGAATAAAGAGTGTTTGATGTAGGTTGTTCAGTGTTATGGACGAGATTTGAGGAGGAGTGGATTGATTTCAAGGATCATTCGTGTGGTTTTGTATTCGGTTTTAGTTTGGATGTAACAATAGATACTATGTAACATATATGATTGACTAGTATGATTCCAATAATAATTACAATCAAATTCTTTATATTGGTTTTGGAGTGTGTTTATTAGACTTAGGAATCAAAACTCAAGAACGTTGGACGTTTTTAAGGAAAGCAAAAGCTTCGATGCGAGAATAGTTGTTGTTCAATGTTTTTTTGTAACTAGTTCCTTTGTATGTATTTAGTTAAGTATTCATGAATAGTATGATGCACTAATCCGTAGTTGAATAATTTCGATTGAAATACAATTCACCGTTATTTACTTGGTCATGCTACATTGATTTGACTCTTTTTGATAGGTCACACATTGTGTTTGTGTTTAACGTATGATTACTTACATCCCACCACTTTCATTTGATTATCGAATCTAATTAAATGAATAAGAGTAGTTTCTTATCATTTACAAGTGGTTTAATTGCCTTGATTGTCAATAAAGAAATCTATGGAGTGACAGTTAGTTTATTTTAGATTGATTTAGTTCATTTTGGAATAATGAGTGTTTGATGTAGGTTGTTCAGTGTTATGGACGAGATTTGAGGAGGAGTGGATTGATTTCAAGGATCATTGTGTGGTTTTGTATTCGGTTTTAGTTTGGATGTAAACATAGATACTATGTAACATATATGTGACTAGTATGATTCCAATAATAATTACAATCAATTTCTTTATATTGGTTTGGAGTGTGTTTATTAGACTTAGGAATCAAAACTCAAGAACGCTGGACGTTTTAAGGAAAGCAAAAGCTTTCGATGCGAGAATAGTTGTTGTTTAATGTTTTTGTATAACTAGTTCCCTTTGTATGTATTTAGTTAAGCATTCATGAATAGTATGATGCACTAATCCGTAGTTGAATAATTCGATTGAAATACAATTCACCGTTATTTACTTGGTCATGCTACATTGATTTGACTTCTTTTTGATAGGTTACACATTGTGTTTCTTGTTTAACGTATGATTACTTACATCCCAACACTTTCATTTGATTATCGAATCTAATTAAATGAATAAGAGTAGTTTCTTCATCACTTACAAGTGGTTTACTTGCCTTGATTGTCAATAAAGAAATCTATGGAGTGATAGTTGTTATTTGGATTGATTTAGTTCATTTTGGTATAAAGAGTGTTTGATGTAGGTTGTTCAGTGTTATGGACGAGATTTGAGGAGGAGTGAATTGATTTCAAGGATCATTCGTGTGGTTTGGTATTCGGTTTTAGTTTGGATGTAAACAATAGATACTATGTAACATATATGATTGACTACTATGTAACATATATGATTGACTATTATGATTCCAATAATAATTACAATGAAATTTCTTTATATTGGTTTAGGAGTGTATTTATTAGACTTAGGAATCAAAACTCAAGAACGTTGGACGTTTTTAAGGAAAGCAAAAGCTTTCGATGCGAGAACAGTTGTTGTTTAATATTTTTGTATAACTAGTTCCCTTTGTATGTATTTAGTTAAGCATTCATGAATAGTCTGGTGCACTAATCCGTACTTGAATAATTTCGATTGAAATACAATTCACCGTTATTTACTTGGTCATGCTACATTGATTTGACTTCTTTTTGATAGGTCACACATTGTGTTTTTTTTGTTTAACGTATGATTACTTACATCCCAACGCATTCATTTGATTATCGAATCTAATTAAATGAATAAGAGTAGTTTCTTCATCACTTACAAGTTGTTTACTTGCCTTGATTGTCAATAAAGAAATCTAGAGTGACAGTTGTATTTAGATTGATTTAGTTCATTTTGGAATAATGAGTGTTTGATGTAGGTTGTTCAGTGTTATGGACGAGATTTGAGGAGAAGTGGATTGATTTCAAGGATCATTTGTGTGGTTTTGTATTCGGTTTTAGTTTGGATGTAAACATTAGATACTATGCAACATATATGATTGACTAGTATGATTCCAATAATAATTACAATCAAATTTCTTTATATTGGTTTTGGAGTGTGTTTATTAGACTTAGGAATCAAAACTCAAGAACGCTGGATGTTTTTAAGGAAAGCAAAAGCTTTCGATGCGAGAATAGTTGTTGTTTAACGTTTTTTGTATAACTAGTTCCCTTTGTATGTATTTAGTTAAGCATTCATGAATAGTATGATGCACTAATCCGTAGTTGAATAATTTCGATTGAAATACAATTCACCGTTATTTACTTGGTCATGCTACATTGATTTGACTTCTTTTTGATAGGTCGCACATTGTGTTTTTTGTTTAACGTATGATTACTTACATCCCAACACTTTCATTTGATTATCGAATCTAATTAAATGAATAAGAGTAGTTTCTTAATCACTTACAAGTGGTTTACTTGCCTTGATTGTCAATAAAGAAATCTATGGAGTGACAGTTGTTATTTAGATTGATTTAGTTCATTTTGGAATAAAGAGTGTTTGATGTAGGTTGTTCAGTGTTATGGACGAGATTTGAGGAGGAGTGGATTGATTTCAAGGATCATTCGTGTGGTTTTGTATTCGGTTTTAGTTTGGATGTAAACAATAGATACTATGTAACATACATGATTGACTATTATGATTCCAATAATAATTACAATCAAATTTCTTTATATTGGTTTTGGAGTGTGTTTATTAGACTTAGAAATCAAAACTCAAAAACGTTGGACGTTTTTAAGGAAAGCAAAAGCTTTCGATGCAAGAATAGTTGTTGTTCAATGTTTTTTGTATAACTAGTTCCCTTTGTATGTATTTAGTTAAGTATTCATGAATAGTATGATGCACTAATCCGTAGTTGAATAATTTAGATTGAAATACAATTCACCGTTATTTACTTGGTCATGCTACACTGATTTGACTTCTTTTTGATAGGTCGCACATTGTGTTTTTTGTTTAACGTATGATTACTTACATCCCAACACTTTCATTTGATTATCGAATCTAATTAAATGAATAAGAGTAGTTTCTTAATCACTTACAAGTGGTTTACTTGCCTTGATTGTCAATAAAGAAATATGGAGTGACAGTTTATTTAGATTGATTTAGTTCATTTTGGAATAAAGAGTGTTTGATGTAGGTTGTTCAGTGTTAAATAATTACAATCAAATTTCTTTATATTGGTTTTGGAGTGTGTTTATTAGACTTAGGAATCAAAACTCAAAAACTTGGACGTTTTTAAGGAAAGCAAAGCTTTCGATGCGAGAATAGTTGTTGTTCAATGTTTTTTGTATAACTAGTTCCCTTTGTATGTATTTAGTTAAGTATTCATGAATAGTATGATGCACTAATCCGTAGTTGAATAATTTCGATTGAAATACAATTCACCGTTATTTACTTGGTCATGCTACACTGATTTGACTTCTTTTTGATAGGTCGCACATTGTTTTTTTTGTTTAACGATGATTACTTACATCCCAACACTTTCATTTGATTATCAATCTAATTAAATGAATAAGTAGTTTCTTAATCACTTACAAGGTTTACTTGCCTTGATTGTCAATAAAGAAATCTATGGAGTGACAGTTGTTATTTAGATTGATTTAGTTCATTTTGGAATAAAGAGTGTTTGATGTAGTTTTTCAGTGTTATGGACGAGATTTGAGGAGGAGTATTGATTTCAAGGATCATTTTGTGGTTTTGTATTCGGTTTTAGTTTGATGTAAACATTAGATACTATGTAACATATATGATTGACTATTATGATTCCAATAATAATTACAATCAAATTTCTTTATATTGGTTTTGGAGTGTGTTTATTAGACTTAGGAATCAAAACTCAAGAACCTGGACGTTTTTAAGGAAAGCAAAAGCTTCGATGCGAGAATAGTTGTTGTTTAATGTTTTTTTGTATAACTAGTTCCCTTTGTATGTATTTAGTTAAGTTCATGAATAGTATGATGCACTAATCCGTAGTTGAATAATTCGATTGAAATACAATTCACCGTTATTTACTTGTCATGCTACATTGATTTGACTTCTTTTTGATAGGTCACACATTGTGTTTTTTGTTTAACGTATGATTACTTACATCCCAACACTTTCATTTGATTATCGAATCTAATTAAATGAATAAGAGTAGTTTCTTATCACTTACAAGTGGTTTACTTGCCTTGATTGTCAATAAAGAAATCTATGGAGTGACAGTTGTTATTTAGATTGATTTAGTTCATTTTGGAATAAAGAGTGTTTGATGTAGTTTGTTCAGTGTTATGGACGAGATTGAGGAGAGTGGATTGATTTCAAGGATCATTCGTGTGGTTTTGTATTCGGTTTTAGTTTGGATGTAAACAATAGATACTATGTAACATATATGATTGACTAGTATGATTCCAATAATAATTACAATCAATTTCTTTATATTGGTTTTGGAGTGTGTTTATTAGACTTAGAAATCAAACTCAAGAACGCTGGACGTTTTTAAGGAAAGCAAAAGCTTTCGATGCGAGAATAGTTGTTGTTCAATGTTTTTGTATAACTAGTTCCCTTTGTATGTATTTAGTTAAGCATTCATGAATAGTGGATGCACTAATCCGTAGTTGAATAATTTCGATTGAAATACAATTCACCGTTATTTACTTGGTCATGCTACATTGATTTGACTTCTTTTTGATAGGTCACACATTGGTGTTTTTGTTTAACGTATGATTACTTACATCCCAACACTTTCATTTGATTATCGAATCTGATTAAATGAATAGAGTAGTTTCTTCATCATTACAAGTGGTTTAATTGCCTTCATTGTCAATAAAGAAATCTATGGACTGATAGTTGTTTTGGATTGATTTAGTTCATTTTGGAATAAGAGGTTTGATGTAGGTTGTTCAGTGTTATGGACGAGATTTGAGGAGGAGTGGATTCATTTCAAGGTCATTCGTGTGGTTTTGTATTCGGTTTTAGTTGGATGTAAACATAGATACTATGTAACATATATGATTGACTAGTATGATTCCAATAATAATTACAATCAATTTCTTTATATTGGTTTTGGAGTGTGTTTATTAGACTTAGAAATCAAAACTCAAAAACGTTGGACGTTTTAAGGAAAGCAAAAGCTTTCGATGCGAGAATAGTTGTTGTTCAATGTTTTTGTATAACTAGTTCCCTTTGTATGTATTTAGTTAAGTATTCATGAATAGTAGATGCACTAATCCGTAGTTGAATAATTTCGATTGAAATACAATTCACCGTTATTTACTTGGTCATGCTACATGATTTGACTTCTTTTTGATAGGTCACACATTGTGTTTTTTGTTTAACGTATGATTACTTACATCCCAACACTTTCATTTGATTATCGAATCTAATTAAATGAATAAGAGTAGTTTCTTAATCACTTACTGGGTTACTTGCCTTGATTGTCAATAAAGAAATCTATGGAGTGACATTTTTATTTAGATTGATTTAGTTCATTTTGGAATAAGAGTGTTTGATGTAGGTTGTTCAGTGTTATGGACGAGATTTGAGGAGAGTGGATTGATTTCAAGGTCATTTGTGTGGTTTTGTATTCGGTTTTAGTTTGGATGTAAACAATAGATACTATGTAACATATATGATTGACTAGTATGATTCCATAATATTACAATCAAATTTCTTTATATTGGTTTTGGAGTGTGTTTATTAGACTTAGGATCAAACTCAAGAACGCTGGACGTTTTTAAGGAAAGCAAAAGCTTTCGATGCGAGAATAGTTGTTGTTTAATGTTTTTTGTATAACTAGTTCCCTTTGTATGTATTTAGTTAAGCATTCATGAATAGTACGATGCACTAATCCGTAGTTGAATAATTTCGATTGAAATACAATTCACCGTTATTTACTTGTCATGCTACATTGATTTGACTTCTTTTTGATAGGTCGCACATTGTGTTTTTGTTTAACGTATGATTACTTACATCCCACACTTTCATTTGATTATCGAATCTAATTAAATGAATAAGAGTTTTCTTAATCACTTACAAGTGGTTTACTTGCCTTGATTGTCAATAAGAAATCTATGGAGTGACAGTTCTTATTTAGATTGATTTAGTTCATTTTGGAATAAAGAGTGTTTGATGTAGGTTGTTCAGTGTTATGGACGAGATTTGAGGAGGAGTGGATTGATTTCAAGGATCATTCGTGTGGTTTTGTATTCGGTTTTAGTTTGGATGTAAACAATAGATACTATGTAACATATATGATTGACTAGTATGATTCCAATAATAATTACAATCAAATTTCTTTATATTTGTTTAAGTGTGTTTATTAGACTTAGAAATCAAAACTCAAGAACGTTGGACGTTTTTAAGGAAAGCAAAAGCTTTCGATGCGAGAATAGTTTTTTGTCATGTTTTTTGTATAACTAGTTCCCTTGTATGTATTTAGTTAAGTATTCATGAATAGTATGATGCACTAATCCGTAGTTGAATAATTTAGATTGAAATACAATTCACCGTTATTTACTTGGTCATGCTACATTGATTTGACTTCTTTTTGATAGGTCACACATTGTTTTTTTGTTTAACGTATGATTACTTACATCCCACACTTTCATTTGATTATCGAATCTAATTAAATAATAAGAGTAGTTTCTTAATCACTTACAAGTGGTTTACTTGCCTTGATTGTCAATAAAGAAATCTATGGAGTGACAGTGTTTTTAGATTGATTTAGTTCATTTTGGAATAAAGTGTTTGATGTAGGTTGTTCAGTGTTATGGACGAGATTTGAGGAGGAGTGGATTGATTTCAAGGATCATTCGTGTGGTTTTGTATTCGGTTTTAGTTTGGATGTAAACATAGATACTATGTAACATATATGATTGACTTTTATGATTCCAATAATAATTACAATCAAATTTCTTTATATTGGTTTTGGAGTGTGTTTATTAGACTTAGAAATCAAAACTCAAAAACGTTGGACGTTTTTAAGGAAAGCAAAAGCTTTCGATGCAAGAATAGTTGTTGTTCAATGTTTTTTGTATAACTAGTTCCCTTTGTATGTATTTAGTTAAGTATTCATGAATAGTATGATGCACTAATCCGTAGTTGAATAATTTAGATTGAAATACAATTCACCGTTATTTACTTGGTCATGCTACACTGATTTGACTTCTTTTTGATAGGTCGCACATTGTGTTTTTTGTTTAACGTATGATTACTTACATCCCAACACTTTCATTTGATTATCGAATCTAATTAAATGAATAAGAGTAGTTTCTTAATCACTTACAAGTGGTTTACTTGCCTTGATTGTCAATAAAGAAATCTATGGAGTGACAGTTGTTATTTAGATTGATTTAGTTCATTTTGGAATAAAGAGTGTTTGATGTAGGTTGTTCAGTGTTATGGACGAGATTTGAGAGAAGTGATTGATTTCAAGGATCATTCGTGTGGTTTTGTATTCGTTTTAGTTTGGATGTAAACAATAGATACTATGCAACATATATGATTGACTAGTATGATTCCAATAATAATTACAATCAAATTTCTTTATATTGGTTTGGAGTGTGTTTATTAGACTTAGGAATCAAAACTCAAGAACGCTGGACGTTTTTAAGGAAAGCAAAAGCTTTCGATGCGAGAATAGTTGTTGTTTTGTTTTTTTGTATAACTAGTTTCCCTTGTATGTATTTAGTTAAGCATTCATGAATAGTATGATGCACTAATCCGTAGTTGAATAATTTCGATTGAAATACAATTCACCGTTATTTACTTGGTCATGCTACATTGATTTGACTTCTTTTGATAGGTCGCACATTGTGTTTTTTTGTTTAACGTATGATTACTTACATCCCAACACTTTCATTTGATTATCGAATCTGATTAAATGAATAAGAGTAGTTTCTTATCATTTACAAGTGGTTTACTTGCCTTGATTGTCAATAAAGAAATCTATGGAGTGACAGTTTTATTTAGATTGATTTAGTTCATTTTGGAATAAAGAGTGTTTGATGTAGGTTGTTCAGTGTTATGGACGAGATTTGAGGAGGAGTGGATTGATTTCAAGGATCATTCGTGTGGTTTTGTATTCGGTTTTTTTGGATGTAAACAATAGATACTATGTAAATATATGATTGACTATTATGATTCCAATATAATTACAATCAAATTTCTTTATATTGTTTTGTGTGTGTTTATTAGACTTAGAAATCAAAACTCAAAAACGTTGGACGTTTTTAAGGAAGCAAAAGCTATCGATGCAAGAATAGTTGTTGTTCAATGTTTTTGTATAACTAGTTCCCTTTGTAGTATTTAGTTAATATTCATGATAGTATGATGCACTAATCCGTAGTTGAATAATTTCGATTGAAATACAATTCACCGTTATTTACTTGGTCATGCTACACTTGATTTGACTTCTTTTTGATAGGTCACACATTGTGTTTTTTTTAACGTATGATTACTTACATCCCAACACTTTCATTTGATTATCGAATCTAATTAAATGAATAAGAGTAGTTTCTTAATCACTTACAAGTGGTTTACTTTGCCTGATTGTCAATAAAGAAATCTATGGAGTGACAGTTGTTATTTAGATTGATTTAGTTCATTTTGGAATAAAGAGTGTTTGATGTAGGTTGTTCAGTGTTATGGACGAGATTTGAGGAGGAGTGGATTGATTTCAAGGATCATTCGTGTGGTTTTGTATTCGGTTTTAGTTTGGATGTAAACAATAGATACTATGTAACATATATGATTGACTATTATGATTCCAATAATAATACAATCAAATTTCTTTATATTGGTTTTGGAGTGTGTTTATTAGACTTAGAAATCAAACTCAAGAACGTTGGACGTTTTTTAAGGAAAGCAAAAGCTTTCGATGCAAGAATAGTTGTTGTTCAATGTTTTTTTGTATAACTAGTTCCCTTTGTATGTATTTAGTTAAGTATTCATGAATAGTATGATGCACTAATCCGAGTTGAATAATTTCGATTGAAATACAATTCACCGTTATTTACTTGGTCATGCTACATTGATTTGACTTCTTTTTGATAGGTCGCACATTGTGTTTTTTGTTTAACGTATGATTACTTACATCCCAACACTTTCATTTGATTATCGAATCTAATTAAATGAATAAGAGTAGTTTCTTAATCACTTACAAGTGGTTACTTGCCTTGATTGTCAATAAAGAAATCTATGGAGTGACAGTTGTTTTTTAGATTGATTTAGTTCATTTTGGAATAAGAGTGTTTGATGTAGGTTGTTCAGTGTTATGGACGAGATTTGAGGAGATGGATTGATTCAAGGATCATTGTGTGGTTTTGTATTCGGTTTTAGTTTGGATGTAAACAATAGATACTATGTAACATATATGATTGACTAGTATGATTCCAATAATAATTACAATCAAATTTCTTTATATTGGTTTGGAGTGTGTTTATTAGACTTAGGAATCAAAACTCAAGAACGCTGCATGTTTTTAAGGAAAGCAAAAGCTTTCGATGCGAGAATAGTTGTTGTTTAATGTTTTTTGTATAACTAGTTCCCTTTGTATGTATTTAGTTAAGCATTCATGAATAGTCTGATGCACTAATCCGTAGTTGAATAATTTCGATTGAATACAATTACCCGTTATTTACTTGGTCATGCTACATTGATTTGACTTCTTTTGATAGGTCACACATTGTGTTTTTGTTTAACGTATGATTACTTACATTCCACCACTTTCATTTGATTATCAATCTTATTAAATGAATAAGAGTAGTTTCTTCATCATTTACAAGTGGTTTACTTGCCTTGATTGTCAATAAAGAAATCTATGGAGTGAGTTTTTATTTAGATTGATTTAGTTCATTTTGGAATAAAGAGTGTTTGATGTAGGTTGTTCGTGTTATGGACGAGATTTGAGGAGGAGTGGATTGATTCTAGGATCATTCGTGTGTTTTGTATTCGGTTTTAGTTTGATGTAAACAATAGATACTATGTAACATATATGATTGACTATTATGATTCCAATAATAATTACAATCAAATTTCTTTATATTGGTTTTGGAGTGTGTTTATTAGACTTAGAATCAAAACTCAAGAACACTGGACGTTTTTAAGGAAAGCAAAAGCTTTCGATGCAGAATAGTTGTTGTTCAATGTTTTTTGTATAACTAGTTCCCTTTGTATGTATTTAGTTAAGTATTCATGAATAGTATGATGCACTAATCCGTAGTTGAATAATTTCGATTGAAATACAATTCACCGTTATTTACTTGGTCATGCTACATTGATTTGACTTCTTTTTGATAGGTCGCACATTGTGTTTTTTTGTTTAACGTATGATTACTTACATCCCAACACTTTCATTTGATTATCGAATCTAATTAAATGAATAAGAGTAGTTTCTTAATCACTTACAAGTGGTTTACTTGCCTTGATTGTCAATAAAGAAATCTATGGAGTGACAGTTGTTTTTAGATTGATTTAGTTCATTTTGGAATAAAGAGTGTTTGATGTAGGTTTTCAGTGTTATGGACGAGATTTCAGGAGGAGTGGATTGATTTCAAGGATCATTCGTGTGGTTTTGTATTCGGTTTTAGTTTGGATGTAAACAATAGATACTATGTAACATATATGATTGACTAGTATGATTCCAATAATAATTACATTCAAATTTCTTTATATTGCTTTTCGAGTGTGTTTATTAGACTTAGGAATCAAAACTCAAGAACGCTGGACGTTTTTAAGGAAAGCAAAAGCTTTCGATGCGAGAATAGTTGTTGTTCAATGTTTTTTGTATAACTAGTTCCCTTTATATGTATTTAGTTAAGCATTCATGAATAGTCTGATGCACTAATCCGTAGTTGAATAATTTCGATTGAAATACAATTCACCGTTATTTACTTGGTTATGCTACATTGATTTGACTTCTTTTGATAGGTCACACATTGTGTTTCTTGTTTAACGTATGATTATTTACATCCCACCACTTTCATTTGATTATCGAATCTGATTAAATGAATAAGAGTAGTTTCTTCATCATTTACAAGTGGTTTAATTGCCTTCATTGTCAATAAAGAAATCTATGGACTGATAGTTCTTTTTTTTGATTGATTTAGTTCATTTTGGAATAAAGAGTTTTGATGTAGGTTTTTTAGTGTTGTGGACGAGATTTGAGGAGGAGTGGATTATTTCTAGGGTCATTTGTGTGGTTTTGTATTCGGTTTTTGTTTCGATCTAATCAATCATACTATGTAACATATGTGATTGACTTGTTTGATTTCAATGATAATTACAATCAGATATCTTTATATTGGTTTATAAGTGTGTTTATTAGACTTAATAATCAAAACTCAAGAACGTTGCACGTTGTTAAGGAAAGCAAAAGCTATCGATGCGAGAACTTGTTGTTTAATGTTTTTGTATAACTAGTTCCCTTTGTATGTATTTAGTTAAGTATTCATGAATAGTACGATGCACTAATCCGTAGTTAAATAATTTAGATTGAAATACAATTCACCGTTATTTACTTGGTCATGCTACATTGATTTGACTTCTCTTTGATAGGTCACACATTGTGTTTCTTGTTTAACGTATGATTACTTACATCCCAACACTTTCATTTGATTATCGAATCTAATTAAATGAATAAGAGTGGTTTCTTAATCACTTACAAGTGGTTTACTTGCCTTGATTGTCAATAAAGAAATCTAAGGAGTGACAGTTGTTATTTAGATTGATTTAGTTCATTTTGGAATAATGAGTGTTTGATGTAGGTTGTTCAGTGTTATGGACGAGATTTGAGGAGGAGTGGATTGATTTCAAGGATCATTCGTGTGGTTTTGTATTTGGTTTTAGTTTGGATGTAAACAATAGATACTATGTAACATATATGATTGACTAGTATGATTCCAATAATAATTACAATCAAATTTCTTTATATTGGTTTTGGAGGGTGTTTATTAGACTTAGGAATCAAAACTCAAGAACGCTGGACGTTTTTAAGGAAAGTAAAAGCTTTCGATGCGAGAATAGTTGTTGTTCAATGTTTTTGTATAACTAGTTCCCTTTGTATGTATTTAGTTAAGCATTCATGAATAGTCCGATGCACTAATCCGAAGTTGAATAATTTCGATTGAAATACAATTCACCGTTATGTACATGGTCATGCTACATTGATTGACTTCTTTTGATAGGTCAACATTGTGTTTCTTGTTTAACGTATGATTACTTACATTCCACCACTTTCATTTGATATCAATTCTTATTAAATGAATAAGAGTAGTTCTTCATCATTTACAAGTGGTTTACTTGCTTGATTGTCAATAAAGAAATCTATGAGTGACAGTGTTATTTAGATTGATTAGCTCATTTGGAATAAAGAGTGTTTGATGTAGTTGTTCAGTGTTATGGACGAGATTTGAGGAGGAGTGGATTGATTTCAAGGATTATTCGTGTGGTTTTGTATTCGGTTTTAGTTTGGATGTAAACAATAGATACTATGTAACATATGATTGATATTATGATTCCAATAATAATTACAATCAAATTCTTTATAATGGTTTGGAGTGTGTTATTAGACTTAGAAATCAAAACTCAAGAACGTTGGACGTTTTTTAAGGAAAGCAAAAGCTTTCGATGCAAGAATAGTTGTTGTTTAATGTTTTTGGTATTACTAGTCCCTTGTATGTATTTAGTTAAGTATTCATGAATAGTATGATGCACTAATCCGTAGTGAATAATTCGATTGAAATACAATTCACCGTTATTTACTTGGTCATGCTACATTGATTGACTTCTTTTTGATAGGTCGCACATTGTGTTTTTTGTTTAACGTATGATTACTTACATCCCAACACTTCATTTGATATCGAATAATTAAATGAATAAGAGTAGTTTCTTAATCACTTACAAGTGGTTTACTTGCCTTGATTGTCAATAAAGAAATCTATGGAGTGACAGTTGTTATTTAGATTGATTTAGTTCATTTTGGAATAAAGAGGTTTGATGTAGTGTTCAGTGTATGGACGAGATTTCAGGAGGAGTGGATTGATTTCAAGGATCATTGGTGTGGTTTGTATTCGGTTTTATTTGGATGTAAACAATAGATACTATGTAACATATTGATTCACTAGTATGATTCCAATAATAATTACATTCAAATTCTTTATATTGCTTTTGGAGGTGTGTTATTAGACTTAGGAATCAAAACTCAAGAACGCTGGACGTTTAAGGAAAGCAAAAGCTTTCGATGCGAGAATAGTTGTTGTTCAATGTTTTTTGTATAACTAGTTCCCTTTATATGTATTTAGTTAAGCATTCATGAATAGTCTGATGCACTAATCCGTAGTTGAATATTCGATGATGAAATACAATTCACGTTATTTACTTGGTTATGCTACATTGATTTGACTTCTTTTGATAGGTCACACATTGTGTTTCTTGTTTAACGTATGATTACTTATCCCACCACTTTCATTTGATTATCGAATCTGATTAATGAATAAGAGTAGTTTCTTCATCATTTACAAGTGGTTAATTGCTTCATTGTCAATAAAGAAATCTATGGACTGATAGTTTTTTTGGATTGATTTAGTTCATTTTGGAATAAAGAGTTTGATGTAGGTTGTTCAGTGTTATGGACGAGGTTTGAGGAGGAGTGGATTCATTTGTTGGGTCATTTGAGTGGTTTTGTATTCGGTTTTAGTTTGAATGTAAACAATAGATACTATGTAACATATATGATTGACTAGTATGATTCCAATAATAATTACAATCAAATTTCTTTATATTGGTTTTGGAGTGTGTTTATTAGACTTAGGAATCAAAACTCAAGAACATTACACGTTGTTAAGGAAAGGAAAAGCTATCGATGCGAGAACAGTTGTTGGTCAATGTTTTTGTATAACTAGTTCCCTTTGTATGTATTTTAGTTAAGTATTCATGAATAGTATGATGCACTAATCCGTAGTTGAATAATTTCGATTGAAATACAATTCACCGTTATTTACTTCGTCATGCTATGTTGATTTGACTTCTTTTTGATAGGTCACACATTGTGTTTCTTGTTTAATTATTATTACTTACATCCCACCACTTTCATTTGATTATCGAATCTGATTAAATGAATAGAGTAGTTCTTCATCATTTACAAGTGGTTTAATTGCCTCATTGTAATAAAGAAATCTAGGACTGATAGTTCTTTTTTAGATTGATTTAGTTCATTTTGAAATAAAGAGTTTTGATGTAGGTTGTTCAGTGTTATGGACGAGATTTGAGGAGGAGTGGATTCATTTCTAGGTCATTTGAGTGGTTTTGTATTCGGTTTAGTTGGATGTAAACAATAGATACTATGTAACATATATGATTGACTAGTATGATTCCAATAATAATTACAATCAAATTTCTTTATATTGGTTTTGGAGTGTGTTTATTACTTAGGAATCAAAACTCAAGAACACTGGACGTTTTTAAGGAAAGCAAAAGCTTTCGATGCGAGAATAGTTGTGTTTAATGTTTTTTGTATAACTTTCCTTTGTATGTATTTAGTTAAGCATTCATGAATAGTCTGATGCACTAATCCGTAGTTGAATAATTTCGATTGAAATACAATTCACCGTTATTTACTTGTCATGCTACATTGATTTGACTTCTTTTGATAGGCCACACATGTGTTTCTTGTTTAACGTATGTTACTTACATCCCACCACTTACATTTGATTATCGAATCTGATTAATGAATAAGAGTAGTTTCTTCATCATTTACAAGTGGTTTAATTGCCTTCATTGTCAATAAAGAAATCTATGGACTGATAGTTCTTTTTTGGATTGATTTAGTTCATTTTGGAATAAAGAGTTTTGATGTAGGTTGTTTAGTGTTATGGACGAGATTTGAGGAGGAGTGGATTCATTTGTAGGGTCATTTGAGTGGTTTTGTATTTGGTTTTAGTTTGGATGTAAACAATAGATACTATGTAACATATATGATTGACTAGTATGATTCCAATAATAATTACAGTCAAATTTCTTTATATTCGTTTTGGAGTGTGTTTATTAGACTTAGGAATCAAAACTCAAGAACGTTGCACGTTGTTAAGGAAAGGAAAAGCTATCGATGCGAGAACAGTTGTTGTTTAATGTTTTTGTATAACTAGTTCCCTTTTGTATGTATTTAGTTCAGTGTTCATGAATAGTATGATGCACTAATCCGTAGTTAAATAATTTCGATTGGAATACAATTCACCGTTATTTACTTGGTCATGCTACATTGATTTGACTTCTTTTTGATAGGTCACACATTGTGTTTCTTGTTAAACATATGATTACTTACATCCCACCACTACATTTGATTATCGAATCTGATTAAATGAATAAGAGTAGTTTTTTATCATTTACAAGGTTTAATTGCCTTCATTGTCAATAAAGAAATCTATGAACTGATATTTCTTTTTTGGATTGATTTAGTTCATTTTGGAAATAAAGAGTTTTGATGTAGGTTGTCAGTGTTATGGACGAGATTTGAGGAGGGGGGATTCATTCTAGGGTCATTTGTGTGGTTTTGTATTCGATTTTTGTTTCGATCTAATCAATATACTATGTAACAACATATGTTGACTTGTTGATTTCAATGATAATTACAATCAGATATCTTTATATTGGTTTAAAGTGTGTTTATTAGACTCATAATCAAACTCAAGAACGTTGCACGTTGTTAAGGAAAGCAAAAGCTATCGATGCGAGAACAGTTGTTGTTTATGTTTGTGTATAACTAGTTTCCTTTGTATGTATTTAGTTAAGCGTTCATGAATAGTATGATGCACTAATCCGTAGTTAGTTAATAATTTCGATTGGAATACCATTCACCGTATTACTTGGTCATGCTACATTGATTTGACTTCTTTTTGATAGGTCACACATTGTGTTTCTTGTTTAACGTATGATTACTTACATCCCACCACTTACATTTGATTATCGAATCTGATTAAATGAATAAGAGTAGTTTTTTCATCATTTACAAGTGGTTTAATTGCCTTCATTGTCAATAAAGAAATCTAGGACTGATAGTTTTTTTGGATTGATTTAGTTCATTTTGGAATAAACAGTTTTGATGTAGGTTGTTCAGTGTTATGGACGAGATTTGAGGAGGGGTGGATTCATTTCTAGGGTCATTTGGTGGTTTTGTATTCGGTTTTGTTTGATCTAATCAATCATACTATGTAACATATGTGATTGACTTGTTTGATTTCAATGATAATTACAATCAGATATCTTTATATGGTTTAGAAGTGTGTTTATTAGATTCATAATCAAAACTCAAGAATTTCGATTGAAATACATTCACCGTTATTTACTTGGTCATGCTACATTGATTTGACTTCTTTTTGATAGGTCGCACATTGTGTTTTTTGTTTAACGTATAATACTTACATCCCAACACTTTCATTTGATTATCGAATCTATTGATTATCGAATCTAATTAAATGAGTAGTTTCTTCATCATTTACAAGTGGTTTAATTGCCTTCATTGTCAATAAAGAAATCTATGGACTGATAGTTCTTTTTTGGATTGATTTAGTTCATTTTGGAATAAAGAGTGTTTGATGTAGGTTGTTCAGTGTTATGGACGAGATTTGAGGAGGAGTGGATTGATTTCAAGGATCATTCGTGTGGTTTTGTATTCGGTTTTAGTTTGGATGTAAACAACAGATACTATGTAACGTATATGATTGACTAGTATGATTCCAATAATAATTACAATCAAATTTCTTTATATTTGTTTAGGAGTGTGTTTATTAGACTTAGGAATCAACACTCAAGAACGTTGAACGTTTTTAAGGAAAGCAAAAGCTTTCGATGCGAGAACAGTTGTTGTTTAATGTTTTTGTATAACTAGTTCCCTTTATATGTATTTAGTTAAGCATTCATGAATAGTCTGATGCACTAATCCGTAGTTGAATAATTTCGATTGAAATACAATTCACCGTTATTTACTTGGTTATGCTACATTGATTTGACTTCTTTTGATAGGTCACACATTGTGTTTCTTGTTTAACGTATGATTACTTACATCCCACCACTTTCATTTGATTATCGAATCTGATTAAATGAATAAGAGTAGTTTCTTCATCATTTACAAGTGGTTTAATTGCCTTCATTGTCAATAAAGAAATCTATGGACTGATAGTTCTTTTTTGGATTGATTTAGTTCATTTTGGAATAAAGAGTTTTGATGTAGGTTTTTAGTGTTGTGGATGAGATTGAGGAGGAGTTGATTCATTTCTAGGGTCATTTGTGTGGTTTTGTATTCGGTTTTGTTTCGATCTAATCATCATACTATGTAACATATGTGATTGACATGTTTGATTTCAATGATAATTACAATCAGATATCTTTATATTGGTCTATAAGTGTGTTTATTAGACTTAATAATCAAAACTCAAGAACGTTGCACGTTGTTAAGGAAAGCAAAAGCTATCGACGCGAGAACAGTTGTTGTTTAATGTTTTTGTATAACTAGTTCCCTTTGTATGTATTTAGTTAAGTATTCATGAATAGTACGATGCACTAATCCGTAGTTAAATAATTTAGATTGAAATACAATTCACCGTTATTTACTTGGTCATGCTACATTGATTTGACTTCTCTTTGATAGGTCACACATTGTGTTTCTTGTTTAACGTATGATTACTTACATCCCAACACTTTCATTTGATTATCGAATCTAATTAAATGAATAAGAGTAGTTTCTTAATCACTTACAAGTGGTTTACTTGCCTTGATTGTCAATAAAGAAATCTATGGAGTGACAGTTGTTATTTAGATTGATTTAGTTCATTTTGGAATAATGAGTGTTTGATGTAGGTTGTTCAGTGTTATGGACGAGATTTGAGGAGGAGTGGATTGATTTCAAGGATCATTCATGTGGTTTTGTATTTGGTTTTAGTTTGGATGTAAACAATAGATACTATGTAACATATATGATTGACTAGTATGATTCCAATAATAATTACAATCAAATTTCTTTATATTGGTTTTGGAGGGTGTTTATTAAACTTAGGAATCAAAACTCAAGAACGCTGGACGTTTTTAAGGAAAGTAAAAGCTTTCGATGCGAGAATAGTTGTTGTTCAATGTTTTTTGTATAACTAGTTCCCTTTGTATGTATTTAGTTAAGCATTCATGAATAGTCCGATGCACTAATCCGAAGTTGAATAATTTCGATTGAAATACAATTCACCGTTATTTACATGGTCATGCTACATTGATTTGACTTCTTTTTGATAGGTCACACATTGTGTTTCTTGTTTAACGTATGATTACTTACATCCCACCACTTACATTTGATTATCGAATCTGATTAAATGAATAAGAGTAGTTTCTTCATCATTTACAAGTAGTTTAATTGCCTTCATTATCAATAAAGAAATCTATGGACTGATAGTTCTTTTTTGGATAGATTTAGTTCATTTTGGAATAAAGAGTTTTGATGTAGGTTGTTTAGTGTTATGGATGAGATTTGAGGAGGAGTGGATTCATTTGTAGGGTCATTTGAGTGGTTTTGTATTCGGTTTTAGTTTGGATGTAAACAATAGATACTATGTAACATATATGATTGACTAGTATGATTCCAATAATAATTACAATCAAATTTCTTTATATTGGTTTTGGAGTGTGTTTATTAGACTTAGGAATCAAAACTCAAGAACGTTGCACGTTGTTTAGGAAAGGAAAAGCTATCGATGCGAGAACAGTTGTTGTTTAATGTTTTTGTGTAACTAGTTCCCTTTTGTATGTATTTAGTTCAGTGTTCATGAATAGTATGATGCACTAATCCGTAGTTAAATAATTTCGATTGGAATACAATTCACTGTTATTTACTTGGTCATGCTACATTGATTTGTCTTCTTTTTGATAGGTCACACATTGTGTTTCTTGTTTAACGTATGATTACTTACATCCCACCACTTACATTTGATTATCGAATCTGATTAAATGAATAAGAGTTGTTTTTTCATCATTTACAAGTGGTTTAATTGCCTTCATTGTCAATAAAGAAATCTATGAACTGATAGTTCTTTTTTGGATTGATTTAGTTCATTTTGGAAATAAAGAGTTTTGATGTAGGTTGTTCAGTGTTATGGACGAGATTTGAGGAGGGGTGGATTCATTTCTAGGGTCATTTGTGTGGTTTTGTATTCGATTTTTGTTTCGATCTAATCAATCATACTATGTAACATATGTGATTGACTTGTTTGATTTCAATGATAATTACAATCAGATATCTTTATATTGGTTTAGAAGTGTGTTTATTAGACTTATTAATCAAAACTCAAGAACGTTGCATGTTGTTAAGAAAAGCAAAAGCTATCGATGCGAGAACAGTTGTTGTTTAATGTTTTTGTATAACTAGTTCCCTTTGTATGTATTTAGTTAAGCATTCATGAATAGTATGATGCACTAATCCGTAGTTGAATAATTTCATTTGAAATACAATTCACCGTTATTTACTTGGTCATGCTACATTAATTTGACTTCTTTTTGATAGGTCACACATTGTGTTTCTTGTTTAACGTATGATTACTTACATCCCACCACTTTCATTTGATTATCGAATCTAATTAAATGAATAAGAGTGGTTTCTTCATCATTTACAAGTGGTTTACTTGCTTTGCTTGTCAATAAAGAAATCTTTGGAGTAACAGTTGTTATTTAGATTGATTTAGTTCATTTTGGAATAAAGAGTGTTTGATGTAGGTTGTTCAGTGTTATGGACGAGATTTGAGGAGGAGTGGATTGATTTCAAGGATCATTCGTGTGGTTTTGTATTCGGTTTTAGTTTGGATGTAAACAACAGATACTATGTAACGTATATGATTGACTAGTATGATTCCAATAATAATTACAATCAAATTTCTTTATATTTGTTTAGGAGTGTGTTTATTAGACTTAGGAATCAACACTCAAGAACGTTGAACGTTTTTAAGGAAAGCAAAAGCTTTCGATGCGAGAACAGTTGTTGTTTAATGTTTTTGTATAACTAGGTCCCTTTATATGTATTTAGTTAAGCATTCATGAATAGTCTGATGCACTAATCCGTAGTTGAATAATTTCGATTGAAATACAATTCACCGTTATTTACTTGGTTATGCTACATTAATTTGACTTCTTTTGATCGGTCACACATTGTGTTTCTTGTTTAACGTATGATTACCTACATCCCATCACTTTCATTTGATTATCGAATCTGATTAAATGAATAAGAGTAGTTTCTTCATTATTTACAAGTGGTTTACTTGCCTTGATTATCAATAAAGAAATCTATGGAGTGACAGTTGTTATTTGGATTGATTTAGTTTATTTTGGAATAAAGAGTGTTTGATGTAGGTTGTTCAGTGTTATGGACGAGATTTGAGGAGGAGTGGATTGATTTCAAGGATCATTCGTGTGGTTTTGTATTTGGTTTTAGTTTGGATGTAAACAATAGATACTATGTAACATATATGATTAACTAGTATGATTCCAATAATAGTTACAATCAAATTTTTTTTATATTGCTTTTGAAGTGTGTTTATTAGACTTAGGAATCAAAACTCAAGAACGTTGGACGTTTTTAAGGAAAGCAAAAGCTTTCAATGCGAGAATAGTTGTTGTTCAATGTTTTTGTATAACTAATTCCCTTTGTATGTATTTAGTTAAGCATTCATGAATAGTCTGATGCACTAATCCGTAGTTGAATAATTTCGATTGTAATACAATTCACCGTTATTTACTTGGTCATGCTACATTGATTTAACTTCTTTTTGATCGGTCACACATTGTGTTTCTTGTTTAACGTATGATTACTTACATCCCATCACTTTCATTTGATTATCGAATCTGATTAAATGAATAAGAGTAGTTTCTTCATTATTTACAAGTGGTTTAATTGCCTTCATTCTCAATAAAGAAATCTATGGACTGATAGTTCTTTTTTGGATTGATTTAGTTCATTTTGGAATAAAGAGTTTTGATGTAGATTGTTCAATGTTATGGATGAGATTTGAAGAGAAGTGGATTCATTTCTAGGGTCATTTGTGTGGTTTTGTATACGGTTTTTGTTTCGATCTAAACAATCATACTATGTAACATATGTGATTGACTTGTATGATTTCAATGATAATTACAATCAGATATCTTTATATTGGTTTAGAAGTGTGTTTATTAGACTTATTAATCAAAACTCAAGAACGTTGCATGTTGTTAAGAAAAGCAAAAGCTATCGATGCGAGAACAGTTGTTGTTTAATGTTTTTGTATAACTAGTTCCCTTTGTATGTATTTAGGTAAGCATTCATGAATAGTATGATGCACTAATCCGTAGTTGAATAATTTCATTTGAAATACAATTCACCGTTATTTACTTGGTCATGCTACGTTAATTTGACTTCTTTTTGATAGGTCACACATTGTGTTTCTTGTTTAACGTATGATTACTTACATCCCACCACTTTCATTTGATTATCGAATCTAATTAAATGAACAAGAGTAGTTTCTTCATCATTTACAAGTGGTTTACTTGCCTTGCTTGTCAATAAAGAAATCTTTGGAGTGACAGTTGTTATTTAGATTGATTTAGTTCATTTTGGAATAAAGAGTGTTTGATGTAGGTTGTTCAGTGTTATGGACGAGATTTGAGGAGGAGTGGATTGATTTCAAGGATCATTCGTGTGGTTTTGTATTCGGTTTTAGTTTGGATGTAAACAACAGATACTATGTAACGTATATGATTGACTAGTATGATTCCAATAATAATTACAATCAAATTTCTTTATATTTGTTTAGGAGTGTGTTTATTAGACTTAGGAATCAACACTCAAGAACGTTGAACGTTTTTAAGGAAAGCAAAAGCTTTCGATGCGAGAACAGTTGTTGTTTAATGTTTTTGTATAACTAGCTCCCTTTGTATGTATTTAGTTAAGCATTCATGAATAATATGATGCACTAATCTATAGTTGCATAATTTCGATTGAAATACAATTCACCGTTATTTACTTGGTTATGCTACATTGATTTGACTTCTTTTGATAGGTCACACATTGTGTTTCTTGTTTAACGTATGATTACTTACATTCCACCACTTTCATTTAATTATCGATTCTTATTAAATGAATAAAAGTAGTTTCTTCATCATTTACAAGTGCTTTACTTGCCTTGATTATCAATAAAGAAATCTATGGAGTGACAGTTGTTATTTGGATTGATTTAGTTTATTTTGGAATAAAGAGTGTTTGATGTAGGTTGTTCAGTGTTATGGACGAGATTTGAGGAGGAGTGGATTGATTTCAAGGATCATTCGTGTGGTTTTGTATTTGGTTTTAGTTTGGATGTAAACAATAGATACTATGTAACATATATGATTAACTAGTATGATTCCAATAATAGTTACAATCAAATTTTTTTTATATTGGTTTTGAAGTGTGTTTATTAGACTTAGGAATCAAAACTCAAGAACGTTGGACGTTTTTAAGGAAAGCAAAAGCTTTTAATGCGAGAATAGTTGTTGTTCAATGTTTTTGTATAACTAATTCCCTTTGTATGTATTTAGTTAAGCATTCATGAATAGTCTGATGCACTAGTCCGTAGTTGAATAATTTCGATTGTAATACAATTCACCGTTATTTACTTGGTCATGCCACATTGATTTAACTTCTTTTTGATCGGTCACACATTGTGTTTCTTGTTTAACGTATGATTACCTACATCCCATCACTTTCATTTGATTATCGAATCTGATTAAATGAATAAGAGTAGTTTCTTCATTATTTACAAGTGGTTTAATTGCCTTCATTGTCAATAAAGAAATCTATGGACTGATAGTTCTTTTTTGGATTGATTTAGTTCATTTTGGAATAAAGAGTTTTGATGTAGGTTGTTCAGTGTTACGGACGAGATTTGAGAAGGAGTGGATTCATTTCTAGGGTCATTTGTGTGGTTTTGTATTCGGTTTTTGTTTCGATCTAAACAATCATACTATGTAACATATGTGATTGACTTGTATGATTTCAATGATAATTACAATCAGATATCTTTATATTGGTTTAGAAGTGTGTTTATTAGACTTAATAATCAAAACTCAAAAACGTTGCACGTTGTTAAGGAAAGCAAAAGCTATCGATGCGAGAACAGTTGTTGTTTAATGTTTTTGTATAACTCGTTCCATTTGTATGTATTTAGTTAAGCATTCATGAATAGTATGATGCACTAATCCGTAGTTGAATAAGTTCGATTGAAATACAATTCACCGTTATTTACTTGGTCATGATACATTGATTTGACTTCTTTTTGATAGGTCACACATTGTGTTTCGTGTTTAACGTATGATTACTTACATCCCAACACTTTCATTTGATCATCGAATCTAATTAAATGAATAAGAGTAGTTTCTTAATCACTTACAAGTGGTTTACTTGCCTTGATAGTCAATAAAAAAATCTATAGATTGACAGTTGTTATTTGGATTGATTTAGTTTATTTTGGAATAAAGAGTGTTTGATGTAGGTTGTTCAGTGTTGTGGACGAGATTTGAGGAGGAGTGGATTGATTTCAAAGGTCATTCGTGTGGTTTTGTATTTGGTTTTTATTTCGATGTAAACAATAATACTATGTAACATATGTGATTTGAAAGTATGATTCCAATGATAATTACAATCAGCTATCTTTACATTGGTTTAGAAGTGTGTTTATTGGACTTAATAATCAAAACTCAAGAACATTACACGTTGTTAAGGAAAGCAAAAGCTATCGATGCGAGAACAGTTGTTATTTAATGTTTTCGTAAAACTAATTCCCTTTGTATGTATTTAGTTAAGCATTCATGAATAGTCTGATGCACTAATCCGTAGTTGAATAATTTCGATTGAAATACAATTCACCATTATTTACTTTGTCATGCTACATTGATTTGACTTCTTTTTGATAGGTCACACATTGTGTTTCTTGTTTAACGTATGATTACTTACTTCCCACCACTTTCATTTAATTATCGAATCTAATTAAATGAATAAAAGTAGTTTCTTCATCATTTACAAGTGCTTTACTTGCCTTGATTATCAATAAAGCATGGAGTGACAGTTGTTATTTTGATTGATTTAGTTCATTTTGGAATAAAGAGTGTTTGATGTAGGTTGTTCAGTGTTATGGACGAGATTTGAGGAGGAGTGGATTGATTTCAAGGATCATTCGTGTGGTTTTGTATTCGGTTTTAGTTTGGATGTAAACAATAGATACTATGTAACATATATGATTGACTAGTATGATTCCAATAATATTTACAATCAAATTTCTTTATATTGGTTTTGGAGTGTGTTTATTAGACTTAGGAATCAAAACTCAAGAACGTTGGCTGTTTTTAAGGAAAGCAAAAGCTTTTGATGCGAGAATAGTTATTGTTCAATGTTTTTTGTATAACTAGTTCCCTTTGTTTGTATTTAGTTAAGCGTTCATGAATAGTCTGTTGCACTAATCCGTAGTTGAAAATTTTCGATTGAAATACAATTCACCGTTATTTACTTGGTCATGCTACATTGATTTGACTTCTTTTTGATAGGTCACACATTGTGTTTCTTGTTTAACGTATGATTACTTACATCCCACCACTTTCATTTGATTATAAAATCTGATTAAATAAATAAGAGTAGTTTCTTCATCATTTACAAGTGGTTTAATTGCCTTCATTGTCAATAAAGAAATCTATGGACTGATAGTTCTTTTTTGGATTGATTTAGTTTATTTTCAAATAAAGAGTTTTGATGTAGGTTGTTCAGTGTTATGGACGAGATTTGAGAAGGAGTGGATTCATTTCTAGGGTCATTTGTGTGGTTTTGTATTCGGTTTTTGTTTCGATCTAAACAATCATACTATGTAACATATGTGATTGACTTGTATGATTTCAATGATAATTACAATCAGATATCTTTATATTGGTTTAGAAGTGTGTTTATTAGACTTAATAATCAAAACTCAAAAACATTACACGTTGTTAAGGAAAGCAAAAGCTATCGATGCGAGAACAGTTGTTGTTTAATGTTTTTGTATAACTAGTTCCCTTTGTATGTATTTAGTTAAGCATTCATGAATAGTATGATGCACTAATCCGTAGTTGAATAATTTCGATTGAAATACAATTCACCGTTATTTACTTGGTCATGCTACATTGATTTGACTTCTTTTTGATAGGTCACACATTGTGTTTCATGTTTAACGTATGATTACTTACATCCCAACACCTTTATTTGATTATCAAATCTAATTAAATGAATAAGAGTAGTTTCTTAATCACTTACAAGTGGTTTACTTGCCTTGATTGTCAATAAAGAACTCTATGGATTGACAGTTGTTATTTGGATTGATTTAGTTCATTTTGGAATAAAGAGTGTTTGATGTAGGTTGTTCAGTGTTATGGACGAGATTGGAGGAGGAGTGGTGTATTTAAAAGGTCATTCGTGTGGTTTTGTATTCGGTTTTGGTTTCGATGTAAACAATAATACTATATAACATATGTGATTCAAAAGTATGATTCCAATCATAATTACAATCAGCTATCTTTATATTGGTTTAGAAGTGTGTTTAATAGACTTAATAATCAAAACTCAAGAACATTGCACGTTGTTAAGGAAAGCAAAAGCTATCGACGCGAGAACAGTTGATATTTAATGTTTTCGTAAAACTAATTCGCTTTGTATGTATTTAGTTAAGCATTCATGAATAGTCTGATGCACTAATCCGTAGTTGAATAATTTCGATTGAAATACAATTCACCATTATTTACTTTGTCATGCTACATGGATTTGACTTTTTTTTGATAGGTCACACTTTGTGTTTCTTGTTTAACGTATGATTACTTACTTCCCACCACTTTCATTTGATTATCGAATCTAATTAAATGAATAAGAGTAGTTTCTTCATCATTTACAAGTGGTTTACTTGCCTTGATTGTCAGTAAAGATATCTATGGAGTGACAGTTGTTATTTAGATTGATTTAGTTCATTTTGGAATAAAGAGTGTTTGATGTAGGTTGTTCAGTGTTATGGACGAGATTTGAGGAGGAGTGGATTGATTTCAAGGATCATTCGTGTGGTTTTGTATTCGGTTTTAGTTTGGATGTAAACAATAGATACTATGTAACATATATGATTGACTAGTATGATTCCAATAATAATTACAATCAAATTTCTTTATATTGGTTTTGGGTTGTGTTTATTAGACTTAGGAATCAAAACTCAAGAACGTTGGACACTTTTAAGGAAAGCAAAAGCTTTCGATGCGAGAATAGTTGTTGTTCAATGTTTTTTGTATAACTAGTTCCCTTTATATGTATTTAGTTAAGCGTTCATGAATAGTCTGAAACACTAATCCGTAGTTGAATAATTTCGATTGAAATACAATTCACCATTATTTACTTGGTCATGCTACATGGATTTGACTTCTTTTTGATAGGTCACACATTGTGTTTCTTGTTTAACGTATGATTACTTACATCCCACCACTTTCATTTGATTATCGAATCTGATTAAATGAATAAGAGTAGTTTCTTCATCATTTACAAGTGGTTTAATTGCCTTCATTGTCAATAAAGAAATCTATGGAGTGATAGTTCTTTTTTGGATTGATTTAGTTCATTTTGGAATAAAGAGTTTTGATGTAGGTTGTTCAATGTTATGGACGAGATTTGAGGAGGAGTGGATTCATTTCTAGGGTCATTTGTGTGGTTTTGTATTCGGTTTTTGTTTCGATCTAAACAATCATACTATGTAACATATGTGATTGACTTGTATGATTTCAATGATAATTACAATCAGATATCTTTATATTGGTTTAGAAGTGTGTTTATTAGACTTAATAATCAAAACTCAAAAACGTTGCACGTTGTTAAGGAAAGCAAAAGCTATCGATGCGAGAACAGTTGTTGTTTAATGTTTTTGTATAACTAGTTCCCTTTGTATGTATTTAGTTAAGCATTCATGAATAGTATGATGCACTAATCCGTAGTTGAATAATTTCGATTGAAATACAATTCACCGTTATTTACTTGGTCATGCTACATTGATTTGACTTCTTTTTGATAGGTCACACATTGTGTTTCTTGTTTAACGTATGATTACTTACATCCGAACACTTTCATTTGATTATCAAATCTAATTAAATGAATAAGAGTAGTTTCTTAATCACTTACAAGTGGTTTACTTGCCTTGATTGTCAATAAAGAACTCTATGGATTGACAGTTGTTATTTGGATTGATTTAATTCATTTTGGAATAAAGAGTGTTTGATGTAGGTTGTTCAGTGTTATGGACGAGATTGGAGGAGGAGTGGATTGATTTAAAAGGTCATTCGTGTGGTTTTGTATTCGGTTTTGGTTTCGATATAAACAATAATACTATGTAACATATGTGATTCAAAAGTATGATTCCAAAGATAATTACAATCAGCTATCTTTATATTGGTTTAGAAGTGTGTTTAATAGACTTAATAATCAAAACTCAAGAACATTACACGTTGTTAAGGAAAGCAAAAGCTATCGATGCGAGAACAGTTGTTATTTAATGTTTTCGTAAAACTAATTCCCTTTGTATGTATTTAGTTAAGCATTCATGAATAGTCTGATGCACTAATCCGTAGTTGAATAATTTCGATTGAAATACAATTCACCATTATTTACTTTGTCATGCTACATTGATTTGACTTCTTTTCGATAGGTCACAATTGTGTTACTTGTTTAATGTATGATTACTTCATTTGATTATCGAATCTAATTAAATGAATAAGAGTAGTTTCTTCATCATTTACAAGTGGTTTACTTGCCTTGATTGTCAATAAAGAAATCTATGGAGTGACAGTTGTTATTTAGATTGATTTAGTTCATTTTGGAATAAAGAGTGTTTGATGTAGGTTGTTTAGTGTTATGGACGAGATTTGAGGAGGAGTGGATTGATTTCAAGGATCATTCGTGTGGTTTTGTATTCGGTTTTAGTTTGGATGTAAACAATAGATACTATGCAACATATATGATTGACTAGTATGATTTAAATAATAATTCCAATCAAATTTCTTTATATTTGTTTAGGAGTGTGTTTATTAGACTTAGGAATCAACACTCAAGAACGTTGAACGTTTTTAAGGAAAGCAAAAGCTTCCGATGCGAGAACAGTTGTTGTTTAATGTTTTTGTATAACTAATTCCCTTTGTATGTATTTAGTTAATGTAAGGCCCCGTTCCCGGGACACTCACAGTTGGACAAACATCGCACATACTATTTTAAAATCTCATAAAATCTATTTAACATATGCTGGGGAAAAATTTAATAAAACCCTTTCATATATTTTTAATTACTGTTTACAACATCATTGTCTGGTCTCATTACTACACAAAATGGATGCCAACCAAAATCTTGCCAAGTAGCTTCACCCCGTGCCATCCTCAACAACCATTACCTGCCAACTGAAAATGCATAAAAGTCAGCGTTGCTGAGTGAGTTCTAGTTTTATAAAAACATTTATATTACCTTTCATTCGTTAAAACATTTTCATACTTTCGCACGTGATCATACATCATACATACACCAAGGTAATATTTATTATCTTCCGTCATCGTTCTTTTTGCACTTATCGCACGTTTCGCACATTTCGCACGTTACATTATCTTCCACTTCTATCTAGGTCCTGTCATATACTAAACCCCCCTCTTGGGTACGAAGCCAACTAATCTAGGGTTTAGTGACAAGGACCCCGTTTCGCACGTATGGAAAAGTCACCAAGACTGATCCCCCTGTGTGTGAATCCCTCATGGGGCAGCCAAGATCGCACGCTGTATGACACACAGTTGAGCTGACAACTCTCAAGGAGTTGTGAACCTCATTACATTTTGCTTGCAAGACTTTCATTCGTTCATTCTTTATGTTCCACTTTCATTATCTTAGATCTTTCACTTCGTTAAGATAATACTTTTCATTCATTATCATAATCACACCATGAAAGGCCACGGAGAAATACATAATAGGAACATAAAGAAAACAGGCCATAAACATACATAACATCATCACATAATCATCTCATACCATCCCCGGGAGCACCCCAAGTCATAGCCTAAAAGTCCTTCTTTCCCGAAAATTTCAGAAAATTTTCTAAGTCTTAGGCGCATGAGCACTATGCAGGCACACGAGCACTATGCGGGCGCATGAAAACTTAGGCGCATGGGCGACTCAGGCGCATGGGCACTATTTGGGCACACGGCCAACACTTAGGCATCTGGACAACTTTCTAGGCGCATGGGTACTATGCAGGCGCATGAGCCTGGTTTAGACGCATGAGCACTTAGGCGTTTTGGCATACTTAGACTCCTGGGCATAATCCTAGGCGCATGGGCACTATTTGTGCGCACGAACCTTAGGCGTTTGGGTACTGTTTGGGCGCATGATCTTCAGGCGTATGGGCACTTAGGCGCATGGCCAACTACTTTTCTAACTACCATCATTTTCAGACCCAAATCATCAATCTAAGCTGTTCTATGCCTAGTTCTAACATACTAAGCATCTAACAAGCATAAAATCACGAACATACTCATAAATTTCCCATTCGTACACCCTCCCAACAGGGCACATTCACATACATACGGGTACACACACCCAAATTTATAAAAACGATTAAGCATGCATTTCCAACCCCAAAATCAGTTAAAACATTTAAAAACGGGGATCTAGAACTCACCTCTTGCAACTTCCGAGTAAGACTTCCTTCAAACCTGAATGCTTATGAGTTCAAACACCTAAAAACACCAAAACATAAAATCGAACACACATACAAGCACATAAGCACATAACCGAAGCTGAAAATCAGCCAAGAACACCCTGAAATCAAGAAACTAACCTGAATTCAGCCTCTTCTTCTTCCTCTCTCTAACACCAAAGAGAATTCTCTGCTTTCTCTCTCTAGAAAATCGACAGAAAGATGGTACAGGGGTCATGGGCGGCCATGACAACCTTTTGAACGGATTAAATACCAACTTTGTCCATTATACAACTTTAACCCCTCAACTTGGGTTATTTTGCTTTTCTTTCTTTTTCTTTCACTTTTCTCTTCTTTTAAAATTTTCGGGTGTTACAGTTAAGCATTCATGAATAGTATGATGCACTAATCTATAGTTGCATAATTTCGATTGAAATACAATTCACCGTTATTTACTTGGTTAAGCTACATTGATTTGACTTCTTTTGATAGGTCACACATTGTGTTTCTTGTTTAACGTATGATTACTTACATTCCACCACTTTCATTTGATTATCGATTCTTATTAAATGAATAAAAGTAGTTTCTTCATCATTTTCAAGTGGTTTACTTGCCTTGATTATCAATAATGAAATCTATAGATTGACAATTGTTATTTGGATTGATTTAGTTCATTTTGGAATAAAGAGTGTTTGATGTAGGTTCTGTAGTGTTATGGACAAGATTTGAGGAGGAGTGGATCGATTTCAAGGATCATTCGTGTGGTTTTGTATTCGGTTTTGGTTTGGATGTAAACAATAGATACTATGTAACATATATGATTGACTAGTATGATTCCAATAATAATTACAATCAAATTTCTTTATATTGGTTTAGGAGTGTGTTTATTAGACTTAGCAATCAAAACTCAAGAACGTTGGATGTTGTTAAGGAAAGCTAAAACTGTCGATACAAAAACAATTAGTGTTTAATGTTTTGTATAACTAGTTCCCTTTGTATGTTTTTAGTTAAGAATTCATGAATAGTATGATGCACTAATCTATAGTTGAATAATTTCGATTGAAATACAATTCACTGTTATTTACATGGTCATGCTACATTGATTTGACTTCTTTTTGATATGTCACACATTGTGTTTCTTGTTTAACATATGATTACTTACATCCCACCATTATCATTTGATTATCGATTCTAATTAAATGAATAAGAGTAGTTTCTTTATTATTTACAAGTGGTTTACTTGCCTTGATTGTCAATAAAGAAATCTATGGATTGATAGTTGTTATTTGGATTGATTTAGTTTATTTTGGAATAAAGAGTGTTTGATGTAGGTTATTCAATGTTATGGACAAGATTTGAGGAGGAGTGGATTGATTTCAAGGATCATTCATGTGGTTTTGTATTCGGTTTTGGTTTGAATGTAAACAATAGATACTATGTAACATATGTGATTAACTAGTATCATTCCAATAATAATTAAAATCAAATTTCTTTATATTGGTTTAGGAGTGTGTTTATTACACTTAGGAATCAAAACTCAAGAACGTTGGACGTTGTTAAGGAAAGCGAAAACTATCGATACGAGAACAATTGGTGTTTAATGTTTTTGTATAACTAGTTCCCTTTGTATGTATTTAGTTAAGCATTCATGAATAGTTTGATGCACTAATCTATACTTGCAAAATTTCGATTGAAATACAATTCACCGATATTTACTTGGTTATTGTATATTGATTTGACTTCTTTTTGATAGGTCACACATTGTGTTTCTTGTTTAACGTATGATTACTTACATCCCATCAATTTCATTTGATTATCGAATCTAATTAAATGAATAAGAGTAGTTTATTCATCATTTACACGTGGTTTACTTGCCTTGATTGTTAATAAAGAAATCTATGGACTGAAAGTTCTTTTTTGGATTGATTTAGTTTATTTTAGAAAAAAGAGTGTTTGATGTAGGTTGTTCATTGTTATGGACGAGATTTAAGGAGGAGTGGATTCATTTCTAGGGTCATTTGTTTGGTTTCGTATTCGGTTTTGGTTTCGATGTAAACAATAATACTATCTGACATATTTGATTGACTAGTATTATTCCAATGATAATTACAATCAGATATCTTTATATTGGTTTGGAAGTGAGTTTATTAGACTTAATATTAAAAACTCAAGAACGTTGTACGTTGTTAAGGAAAGCTAAAGCTATCGATGCGAGAACAGTTGTTGTTTAATATTTTTGTATAACTAGTTCCCTTTGTATGTATGTAGTTAAACATTCATGAATAGTACGATTCACTAATATATAGTTGAATAATTTCGATTGAAATATAATTCACTGTTATTTACATGGTCATGCTACATTGATTTGACTTCTTTTTGATAGGTCACACATTGTGTTTCTTGTTTAACGTATGATTACTTACATCCCACCACTATCATTTGATTATCGATTCTAATTAAATAAATAAGAGTAGTTTCTTCATCATTTACAAGTGGTTTACTTGCCTTGATTGTCAATAAAGAAATCTATGGATTGACAGTTGTTATTTCGATTAATTTAGTTTATTTTGGAATAAAGAGTGTTTGATGTAGGTTGTTCAGTGTTATGGACGAGATTTGAGGAGGAGTGGATTGATTTCAAGGATCATTCGTGTGGTTTTGTATTCGGTTTTGGTTTAAATGTAAACAACAGATACTATGTAACATATGTGATTAACTAGTATCATTCCAATAATAATTCCAATCAAATTTCTTTATATTGGTTTAGGAGTGTGTTTATTAGACTTAGGAATCAAAACTCAAGAACGTTGGACGTTGTTAAGGAAAGCGAAAACTATCGATACGAGAACAATTGGTGTTTAATGTTTTTGTATAACTAGTTCCCTTTGTATGTATTTAATTAAGCATTCATGAATAGTTTGATGCACTAATCTATACTTGCATAATTTCGATTGAAATACAATTCACCGTTATTTACTTGGTTATACTACATTGATTTGACTTCTTTTTGATAGGTCACACATTGTGTTTCTTGTTGAAAGTATGATTACTAACATCCTACCACTTTCATTTGATTATCGAATCTAATTAAATGAATAAGAGTAGTTTTTTCATCATTTACAAGTGGTTTACTTGCTTTGATTGTTAATAAAGAAATCTATGGACTGATAGTTCTTTTTTGGATTGATTTAGTTTCTTCATCATTTTAGAATAAAGAGTGTTTGATGTAGATTGTTCAGTGTTATGGACGAGATTTGAGGAGGAGTGGATTCATTTCTAGGGTCCTTTGTGTGGTTTTGTATTCGGTTTTGGTTTCGATGTAAACAATCATACTATGTAACATATGTGATTGGCTTGTATGATTCTAATGATAATTAAAATTAGATATCTTTATATTGGTTTAGAAGTGTGTTTATTAGACTTAATAATCAAAACTCAAGAACGTTGGACATTGTTAAGGAAAGCTAAAACTGTCGATACGAGAACAATTGGTGTTTAATGTTTTTGTATAACTAGTTCCCTTTTATGTATTTAGTTAAGCATTCATGAATAGTATGATGCACTAATCTATAGTTGAATAATTTCGATTGAAATACAATTCACCGTTATTTATTTGGTCATGCTACATTGATTTGACTTCTTTTTGATATGTTACACATTGTGTTTCTTGTTTAATGTATGATTACTTACATCCCACCACTTTCATTTGATTATCGATTCTAATTTAATGAATAAAAGTAGTTTCTTCATCATTTACAAGTGGTTTACTTGCCTTGATTTTAAATAAAGAAATCTATGGATTGACAGTTGTTATTTGGATTGATTTAGCTTATTTTGGAATAAAGAGTTTTTAATGTAGGTTGTTCAGTGTTATGGACGAGATTTGAGGAGGAGTGGATTGATTTCAAGGATCATTCGTGTGGTTTTGTATTCGGTTTTAGTTTGGATGTAAACAATAGATACTATGCAACATATATGATTGACTAGTATGATTTCAATAATAATTACATCCAAATTTCTTTATATTGGTTTAGGAGTGTGTTTATTAGACATAGGAATCAAATCTCAAGAAAATTGGACGTTGTTAAGGAAAGCGAAAACCATCGATACGAGAACAATTGGTGTTTAATGTTTTTGTATAACTAGTTCCCTTTGTATGTATTTAGTTAAGCATTCATGAATAGTTTGATGCACCAATCTATACTTGCATAATTTCGATTGAAATACAATTCACCGTTATTTACTTGGTTATGCTACATTGATTTGACTTCTTTTTGATAGGTCACACATTGTGTTTCTTGTTGAACGTATGATTACTAATATCCCACCACTTTCATTTGATTATCGAATCTAATTAAATGAATAAGAGTAGTTTCTTCATCATTTACAAGTGGTTTACTTGCCTTGATTGTCAATAAAGAAATCTATGGATTCACAGTTGTTATTTGGATTAATTTAGTTTATTTTGGAATAAAGAGTGTTTGATGTAGGTTGTTCAGTGTTATGGATGAGATTTGAGGAGGAGTGGATTGATTTCAAGGATCATTCGTGTGGTTTTGTATTCGGTTTTGGTTTAAATGTAAACAATAGATACTATGTAACATATGTGATTAACTAGTATCATTCCAATAATAATTCCAATCAAATTTCTTTATATTGGTTTAGGAGTGTGTTTATTAGACTTAGGAATCAAAACTCAAGAACGTTGGACGTTGTTAAGGAAAGCGAAAACTATCGATACGAGAACAATTGGTGTTTAATGTTTTTGTATAACTAGTTTCCTTTGTATGTACTTAGTTAAGCATTCATGAATAGTTTGATGCACTAATCTATACTTGCATAATTTCGATTGAAATACAATTCACCGATATTTACTTGGTTATGCTATATTGATTTGACTTCTTTTTGATAGGTCACACATTGTGTTTCTTGTTTAACGTATGATTACTTATATCCCATCAATTTCATTTGATTATCGAATCTAATTAAATGAATAAGAGTAGTTTATTCATCATTTACACGTGGTTTACTTGCCTTGATTGTTAATAAAGAAATCTATGGACTGATAGTTCTTTTTTGGATTGATTTAGTTTATTTTAGAAAAAAGAGTGTTTGATGTAGGTTGTTCATTGTTATGGACGAGATTTGAGGAGGAGTGGATTTATTTCTAGGGTCATTTGTGTGGTTTTGTATTCGGTTTTGGTTTCGATGTAAACAATAATACTATCTGACATATTTGATTGACTAGTATTATTCCAATGATAATTACAATCAGATATCTTTATATTGGTTTAGAAGTGAGTTTATTAGACTTAATATTCAAAACTCAAGAACGTTGTACGTTGTTAAGGAAAGCTAAAGCTATCGATGCGAGAACTGTTGTTGTTTAATATTTTTGTATAACTAGTTCCCTTTGTATGTATGTAGTTAAACATTCATGAATAGTACGATTCACTAATATATAGTTGAATAATTTCGATTGAAATATAATTCACTGTTATTTACATGGTCATGCTACATTGATTTGACTTCTTTTTGATAGGTCACACATTGTGTTTCTTGTTTAACGTATGATTACTTACATCCCACCACTATCATTTGATTATCGATTCTAATTAAATAAATAAGAGTAGTTTCTTCATCATTTACAAGTGGTTTACTTGCCTTGATTGTCAATAAAGAAATCTATGGATTGACAGTTGTTATTTGGATTAATTTAGTTTATTTTGGAATAAAGAGTGTTTGATGTAGGTTGTTCAGTGTTATGGACGAGATTTGAGGAGGAGTGGATTGATTTCAAGGATCATTCGTGTGGTTTTGTATTCAGTTTTGGTTTAAATGTAAACAATAGATACTATGTAACATATGTGATTAACTAGTATCATTCCAATAATAATTCCAATCAAATTTCTTTATATTGGTTTAGGAGTGTGTTTATTAGACTTAGGAATCAAAACTCAAGAACGTTGGACGTTGTTAAGGAAAGCGAAAACTATCGATACGAGAACAATTGGTGTTTAATGTTTTTGTATAACTAGTTCCCTTTGTATGTATTTAATTAAGCATTCATGAATAGTTTGATGCACTAATCTATACTTGAATAATTTCGATTGAAATACAATTCACCGTTATTTACTTGGTTATACTACATTGATTTGACTTCTTTTTGATAGGTCACACATTGTGTTTCTTGTTGAACGTATGATTACTAACATCCTACCACTTTCATTTGATTATCGAATCTAATTAAATGAATAAGAGTAGTTTCTTCATCATTTACAAGTGGTTTACTTGCTTTGATTGTTAATAAAGAAATCTATGGACTGATAGTTCTTTTTTGGATTGATTTAGTTTCTTCATAATTTTAGAATAAAGAGTGTTTGATGTAGATTGTTCAGTGTTATGGACGAGATTTGAGGAGGAGTGGATTCATTTCTAGGGTCGTTTGTGTGGTTTTGTATTCGGTTTTGGTTTCGATGTAAACAATCATACTATGTAACATATGTGATTGGCTTGTATGATTCTAATGATAATTACAATTAGATATCTTTATATTGGTTTAGAAGTGTGTTTATTAGACTTAATAATCAAAACTCAAGAACGTTGGACGTTGTTTAGGAAAGCGAAAACTATCGATACGAGAACAATTGGTGTTTAACGTTTTTGTATAACTAGTTCCCTTTGTATGTATTTAATTAAGCATTCATGAATAGTTTGATGCACTAATCTATACTTGCATAATTTCCATTGAAATACAATTCACCGTTATTTACTTGGTTATACTACATTGATTTGACTTCTTTTTGATAGGTCACACATTGTGTTTCTTGTTGAACGTATGATTACTAACATCCTACCACTTTCATTTGATTATCGAATCTAATTAAATGAATAAGAGTAGTTTCTTCATCATTTACAAGTGGTTTACTTGCTTTGATTGTTAATAAAGAAATCTATGGACTGATAGTTCTTTTTTGGATTGATTTAGTTTCTTCATCATTTTAGAATAAAGAGTGTTTGATGGAGATTGTTCAGTGTTATGGACAAGATTTGAGGAGGAGTGGATTCATTTCTAGGGTCATTTGTGTGGTTTTGTATTCGGTTTTGGTTTCGATGTAAACAATCATACTATGTAACATATGTGATTGGCTTGTATGATTCTAATGATAATTACAATTAGATATCTTTATATTGGTTTAGAAGTGTGTTTATTAGACTTAATAATCAAAACTCAAGAACGTTGGACATTGTTAAGGAAAGCTAAAACTGTCGATACGAGAACAATTGGTGTTTAATGTTTTTGTATAACTAGTTCCCTTTTATGTATTTAGTTAAGCATTCATGAATAGTATGATGCACTAATCTATAGTTGAATAATTTCGATTGAAATACAATTCACCGTTATTTATTTGGTCATGCTACATTGATTAGACTTCTTTTTGATATGTTACACATTGTGTTTCTTGTTTAATGTATGATTACTTACATCCCACCACTTTCATTTGATTATCGATTCTAATTTAATGAATAAAAGTAGTTTCTTCATCATTTACAAGTGGTTTACTTGCCTTGATTATAAATAAAGAAATCTATGGATTGACAGTTGTTATTTGGATTGATTTAGTTTATTTTGGAATAAAGAGTTTTTAATGTAGGTTGTTCAGTGTTATGGACGAGATTTGAGGAGGAGTGGATTGATTTCAAGGATCATTCGTGTGGTTTTGTATTCGGTTTTAGTTTGGATGTAAACAATAGATACTATGCAACATATATGATTGACTAGTATGATTTCAATAATAATTACATCCAAATTTCTTTATATTGGTTTGGGAGTGTGTTTATTAGACATAGGAATCAAATCTCAAGAACATTGGACGTTGTTAAGGAAAGCGAAAACTATCGATACGAGAACAATTGGTGTTTAATGTTTTTGTATAACTAGTTCCCTTTGTATGTATTTAGTTAAGCATTCATGAATAGTTTGATGCACTAATCTATACTTGCATAATTTCGATTGAAACACAATTCACCGTTATTTACTTGGTTATGCTACATTGATTTGACTTCTTTTTGATAGGTCACACATTGTGTTTCTTGTTGAACGTATGATTACTAATATCCCACCACTTTCATTTGATTATCGAATCTAATTAAATGAATAAGAGTAGTTTCTTCATCATTTACAAGTGGTTTACTTGCCTTGATTGTCAATAAAGAAATCTATGGATTGACAGTTGTTATTTGGATTAATTTAGTTTTATTTTGGAATAAAGAGTGTTTGATGTAGGTTGTTCAGTGTTATGGATGAGATTTGAGGAGGAGTGGATTGATTTCAAGGATCATTCGTGTGGTTTTGTATTCGGTTTTGGTTTAAATGTAAACAATAGATACTATGTAACATATGTGATTAACTAGTATCATTCCAATAATAATTCCAATCAAATTTCTTTATATTGGTTTAGGAGTGTGTTTATTAGACTTAGGAATCAAAACTCAAGAACGTTGGACGTTGTTAAGGAAAGCAAAAGCTATCGATACGAGAACAATTGGTGTTTAATGTTTTTGTATAACTAGTTCCCTTTGTATGTATTTAATTAAGCATTCATGAATAGTTTGATGCACTAATCTATACTTGCATAATTTCGATTGATATACAATTTACCGTTATTTACTTGGTTATACTACATTGATTTGGCTTTTTTTTAATAGGTCAAACATTGTGTTTCTTGTTGAACGTATGATTACTAACATCCTACCACTTTCATTTGATTATCGAATCTAATTAAATGAATAAGAGTAGTTTTTTCATCATTTACAAGTAGTTTACTTGCTTTGATTGTTAATAAAGAAATCTATGGACTGATAGTTCTTTTTTGGATTGATTTAGTTTCTTCATCATTTTAGAATAAAGAGTGTTTGATGTAGATTTTTTAGTGTTTTGGACGAGATTTGAGGAGTGGATTCATTTCTAGGATCATTCGTGTGGTTTTGTATTCGGTTTTGGTTTAAATGTAAACAATAGATACTATGTAACATGTGTGATTAACTAGTATCATTCCAATAATAATTCCAATCAAATTTCTTTATATTGGTTTAGGAGTGTGTTTATTAGACTTAGGAATCAAAACTCAAGAACGTTGGACGTTGTTAAGGAAAGCAAAAGCTATCGATACGAGAACAATTGGTGTTTAATGTTTTTGTATAACTAGTTCCCTTTTATGTATTTAGTTACGCATTCATGAATAGTATGATGCACTAATCTATAGTTGAATAATTTCGATTGAAATACAATTCACCGTTATTTACTTGGTTATGCTATATTGATTTGACTTCTTTTTGATAGGTCACACATTGTGTTTCTTGTTGAACGTATGATTACTAATATCCCACCACTTTCATTTGATTATCGAATCTAATTAAATGAATAAGAGTAGTTTCTTCATCATTTACAAGTGGTTTACTTGCCTTGATTGTTAATAAAGAAATCTATGGACTGATAGTTCTTTTTTGGATTGATTTACTTTATTTTGGAATAAAGAGTGTTTGATGTAGGTTGTTCAGTGTTATGGACGAGATTTGAGGAGGAGTGGATTCATTTCTAGGGTCATTTGTGTGGTTTTGTATTCGGTTTTGGTTTCGATGTAAACAATCATACTATGTAACATATGTGATTGGCTTGTATGATTCCAATGATAATTACAATTAGATATCTTTATATTGGTTTAGAAGTGTGTTTATTAGACTTAATAATCAAAACTCAAGAACGTTGGACATTGTTAAGGAAAGCTAAAACTGTCGATACGAGAACAATTGGTGTTTAATGTTTTTGTATAACTAGTTCCCTTTTATGTATTTAGTTAAGCATTCATGAATAGTATGATGCACTAATCTATAGTTGAATAATTTCGATTGAAATACAATTCACCGTTATTTATTTGGTCATGCTACATTGATTTGACTTCTTTTTGATATGTTACACATTGTGTTTCTTGTTTAATGTATGATTACTTACATCCCACCACTTTCATTTGATTATCGATTCTAATTTAATGAATAAAAGTAGTTTCTTCATCATTTACAAGTGGTTTACTTACCTTGATTATCAATAAAGAAATCTATGGATTGACAGTTGTTATTTGGATTGATTTAGTTTATTTTGGAATAAAGAGTTTTTAATGTAGGTTGTTTAGTGTTATGGACGAGATTTGAGGAGGAGTGGATTGATTTCAAGGATCATTCGTGTGATTTTGTATTCGGTTTTAGTTTGGATGTAAACAATAGATACTATGCAACATATATGATTGACTAGTATGATTTCAATAATAATTACATCCAAATTTCTTTATATTGGTTTAGAATCGTGTTTACTAGACTTAATAATCAAAACTCAAGAAGGTTGCACCTTGTTAAGGAAAGCAAAAGCTATCGATGCGAGAACAGTTATTGTTTAATGTTTTTGTATAACTAGTTCCCTTTGTATGTATTTAGTTTAGCATTCATGAATAGTCTGATGCACTAATTGTCACACCCCGGGATCAAGTAGGGTGGAACATCACAGACTGGCAACACATATGGCAGCGGAAACTAATCATCAAAAGAGCACACACGGAGAGAAATCACATGGCATTACATTAAAAGTTTTAACAACCCAAGTACAATAGTCAAAAGCCGGGTCATAACAGACTTAATGCAAATTAAAGTAAATCCATAATTTCAACAAACAACCAAACAAATTGTCCAATGATAGATTCAAACTACTTAATGCCATGTGGTGGTCACGGAACTAGGTCACCCAAAGAGTTACTCCAACTATTCCATGCTTCCATCAAAGATTACCTGAAACATGCTAAAAAGATTTTGGTGTCAACTA
The DNA here is from genome assembly GCA_025506415.1 of Flaveria robusta. Classification (NCBI taxonomy): domain Eukaryota; kingdom Viridiplantae; phylum Streptophyta; class Magnoliopsida; order Asterales; family Asteraceae; genus Flaveria; species Flaveria robusta. The sequence goes on along the minus strand of CM046476.1, from coordinate 8,648,997 downwards.
AAAAGTTGGTGAATTCAAGTGCTTAAAGTTTAAAAACAAAAGGACTCCTTAGAATCCATGAATAAATTTTAGAATCATAAGTATCACTGTTGTGGGGTCACAATCAACCCTGCACTCAGTCTCCGCTAGCCTCTTCTAAAGTTGTGTTAATACCGATTAACCCGTAGGGATAACTGAGCCTCAAACAGTGAACCATACCTGCTGGATGGTCCACTTTAGTATCTTAAATACCTGTCACATGACACAAACGACCCCGCAGGATATCAGTGTGGTACCCTTCCCATTCATGATGGAAGGCACTGTGTGTGGGGGATTCCCCAAGTAGATCTACCCATATAGAACAAGCGGTTCACACAAGAATTAATGATTGTGATACAATTAAGAGCAGGTTCAATATTAACCACAACATACAAGTATCATAGCACATAAATGATTTCAAAGTAAGCATAGCATGTTTCATCCCAAAATAGTAGTAAAAAGGGAACACTAGAACTCACCTTAGGGTTAGGTCAACGGTTCCTTGAGCAAAGATAGATTCAATTCGTAGCACCCTATCATCATGATTCAAGTAATAAGCTAAATGATCTATGGTCATTATAAGAGTAACTAGGTTAATTTATAATTAAAAAGGTCAACTAACTTTGGTTCTTTAACAATTGAGTTAAGAAGTTTCATTTTTAGGTAAGTTGTCTTTCTTTATGTAAATGATATGTTTTTATGATTTAAATCAGTTTGATAAGATGATGATATGTTTAACAAGTAATTATAGTCATTTATTGATCATTTTATGGTGAAATTGCAGAATTAAACTTTAGTCCCTCAAGTTTCACAATTTACAGTTTTTACCCTAAAGTTTGATTTCTATCATTTCATGACCCATTATGGCCCTTAATAATTTTTAGAGGTTTTACATATTAAAAATGACCTATTTTAACCCAACTTTTGAGTATTTTAATTGGAGAATTTAAAATACCTATAACTAGTTACCGGTTACGATTAAACCGACAATTTAACGTCTAGTTTTGAATATTGTAATTTTTAACCCATAAGACTTATGTATTACTTTTTAAACACTTCTAATAAACTTTTTAATCTATTTTAAATGGGATTTTTGAGTCATTATAGCCAAAAGCTTTGGTTTGTAAGAAATTGTTTGTAAACTCGTTTTTACCCGAAACCGAACATTCTACGTTGATTTTTCTTCAAAATTTTTACCAAATTACCACCTTGGGGTCTCTAAGTTACCAAAATTTCATTAATTCTATGATTTTATACTTGTTACACAATTTTTAGAATTTTTCTCCAAAATCTCCCGGTTTAGGCCTATTTTGCTAATTAAATTCATAAAAATTACAATTTAACCCAATAAATCACCAAATTCGGTTTTTAACACTAAAATATATATTTTACGGCCTGGAACTTATAAAATTTGATATTTGTTAAGTTTTACCTATATCTTCCAATTTTATCACTTTTCGGGTCCTAGATTTACCTAATTTAAACATTTTTACCATACTTTTCATAATGTTTACCCCAAGTCACGAATTTTACAGGTTTAATATCATCAAAATACAGGAACAAAACTTCAACTCACGGATTTATACATACAAGTCACCATTGATGCTTTTAGAGGGTGTTAATCACCCTTTACACATGTGTAATCGATATGTTTCAAGCATAATCATCATCAAACCATTATTTAACTTTTAAACCAACTTCATAAGGAGTTTATAAACTGTTTTAGAGCAGAATTTTAGCATAGGTTGAGAGGCTTTTCAAAATAGGTGGGTTTTTGGTGCTAAACCCATGAAAAAGAGGGTTTTCAAGGTGAAATCGGGTGCACCAACCCTTGATTCATGATTGTTCTTAGCATATACCTTCTTGTGAGGTTGAGAGTCCTTCAAAAGCAGTAAGAGGCAGAAAGTTTCTGTTTTGAACAAGAAAGTAAGATTTTTGAGAGAAAAGTGAAGAAAAACACAAGATATAGCCTTATTCGGGTATGATGTTGCTTACACTTCAGGTGTTCCATGATTTTGGGATGATTTTGAGAGTTTGAAGGCTTTTGAATCTCAAGAGTAGGCTGAAACTTCCTGTTCTTGCAAAGACTTTGCTTGAAAACTCGCCAAAACTCACTTTATAGCTTGCTTTGCACTTGGTCGATGCTTGGTTGATGCTAGACTTCGGTTTTCTTGCTTGAATGAAGAAGATTTGCAGGGAATAAGGTGGAGATGGCTGGAGAATTTCATGAGGAAGAGAGAGAGAGAAGGGAGAGAAGAGGGAAATTGCATGTATGGGGAGAAGAGAGTGAATTGAAGTGTTTGAGGGGTTTAAGGGTGGGAGGTGGTTGGTGGTTAAGGGGGCGGCCGAATTGGTGGTTGGGGAGGGGTGTTTATTTGAATTTTAATTGTATTTTGTTAATTAAAGTAGGTTATTAATAGTATAATTTTATTATGTAGTGTTATTTGATAGTAGTTTCTTGTTTTTAAGTTTTTAAATGTAAAAACTCATATATATAATTCAAGATTGGAATTTGATTTGTTATTATCACCAATGATTTATTTTACCTTGAAATTAAATTTCATGACCTAATTCATACTTTTCAAGGATTATCTAATAATTTCTAGACTAAGACAAGGCATAAAGGTTTCATCTAAGGCAATCAAGCACAAAATCAAATAATCATGTAAAAATGATACTTTGGTACCCACGTTCTTCCTTCACCCTTATACAAACCATCATTGCTCAACTCTAAACGCTTTTCCATTCCTGTTAGCATCTCCTCAGCTAGGTTATCCTCCTTCAGTGCTTCACCTTGAGTTTCTTTTAGCCTAGCAATAAGGCTGGTATACACACTCATCCTTAAGGCATGGATGCGAAGGGGTTTTTTTTTCCTTTCCTTTCTACTCAAGGTATCTGCCACTACATTTGCCTTGCCGGGGTGGTAGCGGATTTCACATTCATAATCATTCAATAGCTCAACCCATCTTCTCTGACGCATGTTTAACATCTTCTGATCAAGAATGTGCTGCAAGCTTCTATGATCAGTGTAGATATTGCACTTGGTTCCATAAAGATAGTGCCTCCATATTTTGAGTGCAAACACCACGGCACCCAATTCCAGATCATGAGTCGTGTAGTTCTTTTCATACTCTTTCAACAGTCTGGATGCGCAAGCAATCACCTTGTCTCGCTGCATTAGCACGCATCCTAGTCCCTGACGCGAGGCGTCACAATAGACTACGAAATCCTCAACTCCTTCCGGTAGGGCGAGGATAGGTGCACTACACAGTTTCTCCTTGAGCGTTTCAAATGCTTTGTTCTGTTCTTGTTCCCATACAAAGGCTGTATTCTTCTTAGTCAAAGCAGTTAATGGCTGCACTATTCGCGAGAAGTCTTTGATGAACCTCTTGTAGTATCCAGCCAAACCAAGAAATTGTCTTATCTCGGTAGGAGTTTCAGGAATCTTCCAATTCTTGATAGCCTCTATTTTTGAGGGGTCTACTTGAATCCCATCTTTATTCACTACATGCCCTAGAAATTGGATTTCACGCATCCAAAATTCGCATTTGGAGAATTTGGCATATAGCTGCTCATTCTTGAGCAACTCAAGAATCAGTCTAAGATGCTTCTCATGCTCTTCTTTACTACGGGAGTAGATTAAGATATCATCAATAAACACAATCACAAACTTGTCTAGATATGGGCGACATACTCGGTTCATGAGATCCATAAACGCCGCTGGTACATTAGTCAGTCCAAAGGGCATGACTAGGTACTCATAGTGTCCATATCTAGTTCTAAAGGCTGTTTTGGGTATGTCTTCTTCTCTTATCTTCAGTTGATGGTATCCCGATCTTAAATCTCTCTTGGAAAAATAACTAGCTCCTTGTAGTTGATCGAATAGATCATCAATTCTCGGAAGAGGATAACGATTCTTTATTGTCAGCTTGTTTAATTCCCGGTAATCAATACACATACATAGGGTTCCATCCTTCTTCTTCACGAATAGCACCGGGGCACCCCATGGAGAAACACTTGGTCGTATAAATCCCTTGTCAAGTAACTCTTGGATTTGTATCATTAGCTCTTTCATGTCGAACGGGGCGAGTCGGTATGGTGCCTTGGCTACTGGTGTAGCTCCAGGCAATAGATCTATTTGGAACTCAACTTGTCGGGTTGGAGGGAGTCCCGGTAGATCTTCGGGAAATACTTCCGGATATTCAGAAACCACTGGTATATCTTCAATCTTCTTTTCCTCTTTCGCCTTCATCAAATAGACTATGAAAGCTGAGCATCCTTTCATGAGACTCTTGGTAGCCTTTAGGTGGGATATCATAGGATATAGCGTGTTACTTCTTTCACCATGAACAACTAACGTTTTCCCATCGCTTAAAGGTATTTTAAGTAAACGTTCATCACACACGATTTCAGCCCTATTTTTAGCTAACCAATCCATCCCAACAACTACATCAAAACCTCCTAGCATTATAGGCATCAGGTCTATATTAAATAAATTACCCTCTAGCTCCATTGAGCAACCTTTGATGATTTCATTAGTTTCTATTATATTACCGTTGGCTAACTCTACAGTATAGGCATCGGCTAAGGTGCAAGCTTTCAAATCAATCAAAGGCCTAAAGGTAGTAGAAACAAAACTACCTGTCGCTCCAGTATCAAATAGAACAGTAGCAGGATGGTGATTTATGAGAAACGTACCATTGACCACATCGGGTTCCTTACGAGCACCATTCGGATCCATCACGAACGCTCTTCCCTTGGGTTTGTTGGGTTTGGCATCCTTGTCCCTTGCTAATTTAGGGCACTTGTTCCTCATATGTCCTGGATCTCCACACTCATAGCATTGCTTACCCGGTTCATACGTACAGTCCTTAATCAAATGACCAGTTCTTTTACACCTGAAACAAGGCATTGGGTTGCAATCTCCTTGGTGGTGTAGTTTGCACTTGTTGCAAAAGGGGCTTGTGCCTAAGGACAGTTTTCGAGCCCTTCCACCATGATCATCACGCCTTGCTCCTTCACCGGTTTTCTTGCTTGAACTACCACTGCTACCCATTGTCTTCTTAACATCGAACCACTTCCTTTTCTCACCCATTACCTTCTTCTTGTCTTCTACCTTCACATGCTCTGTCCATCCAGCTCTAATCAAGTCATCTGTCAAGCTACTTGTGAAATCAACTGCAGCTTGTAGGGTCGTGGGCCTGGAAGATCGAACCATGCCTCTAACCCTGGGATGTAATCCCCAGATGAAACGGGCTACACCTTTGGCTTTCGGTGTCAGTAGATGTGGCACCAGTCGAGACAGAGCCAGAAAACGGTTGATGTACTCCGTATAGTTCGGGCCTTTCATTTCCAAGCTCAGAAATTCAGATTCTAGCTTCTCAAGCTGATTGATTGGACAGTATTTGTTGGTCATTAGCTCTCTGAATTCGGACCAGTTCATCCTTCCAACAACATTCCTTCAACGAGGTTGAATAATAGTTCTCCACCACTCTAGTGCTAATCCCTTGAGTGATTGAGAAGCAAACCTTACCATGTGCTCGAGTTTGCACTCGCTGATGTCCAGCACAGCTTCCATCTCATCCAGCCATCGGTAGGTCTCAATCGCACCCTCAGTGCCATAGAAGTCCTTTGGTTTGCATGCCATAAAGGTTTTGTAGGAACACCCATTCCTTATCTCCTCGGTGTCATCATTGTTGGCTTCGTCATTCCCGCGTCCACCGTTCTCGGCTGCATTACCCCGATAACGTTGATCTGGGCAATGATGGTTGGAATGGCATTTGCAATTTGCTGTGCCACCAGGTTGGCAATCCTTTACTCGTTTTCCAAGTTGACGTTCTCTCCACGTCGAGCTTCTGGTTAAGTAGGTGCTTGGTTTTTATTCTGGTTCCTAGCCTCTTCATTTCTTCCCCTAGTTGCTCCTCTTCTTCCAATACGAACTTCTTGTCTCGGTGGCATTCTGGTGTCATCATAGATAAATCTGTTTAGCATCTCATATATTGGTTTCAAGTATCTCATAGCAACCGATTTAACTCCTACTAGCCACTAAACCCGGGACATAAAGGTTTTACTCCACATTTCAGGACATTCAAAGATGCTTCATTCAATTAATGGGATAAATTATATCACAAGACAACATAAATTAATTCATGTCACATAACATCGCATAATTTCATTCAAAATCATTCTGCAAGAGTTAGTATCATAAGCAAAAGTCCATAAATAGATAAATGCAACCACAACCAAACATAATAGTTAAAGCATCATAGTTTCACAAATTGGAAGGTGCCATCACCCCCATAATAATAATAATAGTGTCTGAAATAGATAATAGTTTCTTACATAGTTCAATAGTCTCTTGCACACAATCCAATGCTTCTCACGTCATCATTGCCATTTCTTCTTCAGCCATCCAAACCAACCTGAACTTTTCTTCTTCTGCTCCTGCTCCATGCGCTGAACACTATGAGACACCATCATGGCCTGGAACTATGCAGACTGGGAGGTCCGAGTAGCATGCTGCAGGGTCACCTCGTGACGTTGAATAGTCCGGAGTATCTCTCCAAGAGTAGGGTTGGAAGGACCAAAGTCACTAGCCCGACGGCTAGACTGGGTGTAGGGATCTCTGGCAAGGACACTCGGGCCGTCAAACATGCTTCGCCTCGGCGGCATCCAATACTCGTCGTGTGTGTGGCGTCTAGGCGGGTCAATCACTAGAGGTGCTGGTGCTGGAGCCACTACAGGAGGAGGCGAAGGGGGCGGCATCCTGAAAGAAATAGATGCTCCTGGCCTGGTACTCTTTCAGGGATGGGTGACGACACGTGCACCACTACTCCTAATAGGTGGGATGGGAGAGAAGGTAGGCGCGGTGACATGATGAGAGTGGGATCGCGTTCTGCTTCTGACCGGAGATGATGATACAGAGTCTTCCAAGGGCTTAGTGTCCTCCGAGGTCACCGAAATCCGGGGTGTCCACACCTTCGAAGGTACTCTTTGTATTCAGTCTGAGTCGTTGACTTCCTAACACTTCCCATAGGGGCAGTCTCATCAACAGGGTATGCGGGCGCCTTTCCTTTATCAGCCATAGCCTACAAATCCTGTAAGATTTTCATGAGTAAATTGGTTTCTCATAGCTCATGATAATAATAATAGTATCTATAGCAGTGATGGCAGTAGTATCAATAATCAGTAGCATCAATAATCAGTAGTATCTCGATAGAACAGGCATGAAAGTCACTTTTAAAATTTTAGACCACACGAAAGAAATTTTCTTGAATCATCAACCCAAAATACAGAGTTTAACATCACCTAGGGGTCCATGCCGGAACTCACGCGTCTGGTAAATTCATGATTACGTTGATCAAGTGTAATCATCAATTTACCCAACCCTCTTACTCCGACACATTCCAAACAAGGACAGTCCTAAGGAATCAGGGTTGTAGCCTCGGGTCTACTAAGGTATTTCCAATTTCTCTACAACCTTTGGCTCTGATACCAATCTATCACACCCCGGGCCCAAGTAGGGTGGAACGTCATAGACTGGCAACACATATGGCAGCGGAAACTAACCATCAAAAGAGCACACACGGAGAGAAATCACATGGCATTACATTAAAAGTTTTAACAACCCAAGTACAATAGTCAAAAGCCGGGTCATAACAGACTTAATCCAAATTAAAGTAAATTCATAATCTCAACAAACAACCAAACAAATTGTCCAATGATAGATTCAAACTACTTAATGCCATGTGGTGGTCACGAAACTAGGTCACCCAAAGAGTTACTCCAACTATTCCACGCTTCCATCAAAGATTACCTGAAACATGCTCAAAAGATTTTTGTGTCAACTAAAAAAGTTGGTGAATTCAAGTGCTTAAAGTTTAAAAACAAAAGGACTCCTTAGAATCCATGAATAAATTTTAGAATCATAAGTATCACTGTTGTGGGGTCACAATCAACCCTGCACTCAGTCCCGGCTAGCCTCTTCTAAAGTTGTGTTAATACCGGTTAACCCGTAGGGATAACTGAGCCTTAAACAGTGAACCATACCTGCTGGATGGTCCACCTTAGTATTTTATAATACCTGTCACATGACACAAACGACCCCGCAGGATCTCAGTGTGGTACCCTTCCCATTCATGATGGAAGGCACTGTATGTGGGGGATTCCCCAAGTAGATCTACCCATATAGAACAAGCGGTTCACACAAGAATTAATGATTGTGATACAATTAAGAGCAGGTTCAATATTAACCACAACATACAAGTATCATAGCATATAAATGATTTCAAAGTAAGCATAGCGTGTTTCATCCCAAAACAATAGTAAAAAGGGAACACTAGAACTCACCTTAGGGTTAGGTCAACGGTTCCTTGAGCAAAGATAGATTCAATTCATAGCACCCTATCATCATGATTCAAGTAATAAGCTAAATGATCTATGCTCATTATAAGAGTAACTAGGTTAATTTATAATTAGAAAGTTCAACTAACTTTGGTTCTTTAACAATTGAGTTAAAAAGTTTTCTTTTTAGGTAAGTTGTATTTCTTTATGTAAATGATATGTTTTTATGATTTAAATCAGTTTGATAAGGTGATGATATGTTTAACAAGTAATTTTAGTCATTTATTGATCATTTTATGGTGAAATTGAAGAATTACACTTTAGTCCCTCAAGTTTCACAATTTATAGTTTTTACCCTAAAGTTTGATTTCTATCATTTCATGACCCATTATGGCCCTTAATAATTTTCAGAGGTTTTACATGTTAAAAATGACCTATTTTAACCCAACTTTTCAGTATTTTAATTGGAGAATTTAAAATACCTATAACTAGTTACCGGTTACGATTAAACCGATAATTTAACTTCTAGTTTTGAATATTGTAATTTTTAACCCATAAGACTTACGTATTACTTTTTAAACACTTTTAATAAAATTTTTAATCTGTTTTAAATGGGATTTTTGAGTCATTATAGCCAAAAGCTTTGGTTTGTAAGAAATTGTTTGTAAACTCGTTTTTACCCGAAACCGAACATTCTACGTTTATTTTTCTTCAAACTTTTTACCAAATTACCACCTTGGGGTCTCTAAGTTACTTAAATTTCATTAATTCTATGATTTTATACTTGTTACACAATTTTTAGAATTTTTCTCCAAAATCTCCCGGTTTAGGCCTATTTTGCTAATTAAATTCATAAAAATTACAATTTAACCCAATAAATCACCAAATTCGGTTTTTAACACTAAAATATATATTTTAGGGCCTGGAACTTATAAAATTTGATATTTGTTAAGTTTTACCTATATCTTCCAATTTTACCACTTTTCGGGTCCTAGATTTACCCCATTTAAACCTTTTTACCATACTTTTCATAATGTTTACCCCAAGTCACGAATTTTACAGGTTTAATATCATCAAAATACTGGAACAAAACTTCAAATCATGGATTTATACATACAAGTCACCATTGATGCTTTTAGAGGGTGTTAATCACCCTTTACACATGTGTAATCGATATGTTTTAAGCATAATCATCATCAAACAATTATTTAACTTTTAAACCAGCTTCATAAGGAGTTCATTAACTATTTTATAGCAGAAGTTTAGCATAGGTTGAGAGGCATTTCAAAATAGGTGGGTTTTTGGTGCTAAACCCATGAAAAAGAGGGTTTTCAAGGTGAAATCGGGTGCACCAACCCTTGATTCATGATTGTTCTTAGTATATACCTTCTTGTGAGGTTGAGAGTTCTTCATAAACATTAAGATGGCAGCAAGATTCTGTTTTGAACAAGAAAGTAAGATTTTTAAGAGAAAAGTGAAGAAAAACACAAGATATAGCCTTATTCGGGTATGATGTTGCTTACACTTCAGGTGTTCCACGATTTTGGGATGATTTTGAGAGTTTGAAGGCTGTCGAATCTAGAGAGTAGGCTGAAACTTCCTGTTCTTGCAAAGACTTTGCTTGAAAACTCGCCAAAACTCACTTTCTAGCTTGCTTTGCACTTGGTCGATACTTGGTTGATGCTAGACTTTGGTTTTCTTGCTTGAATGAAGAAGATTTGCAGGGAATAAGGTGGAGATGGCTGGAGAATTTCGTGAGGAAGAGAGAGAGAGAAGGGAGAGAAGAGGGAAATTGCATGTATGGGAAGAAGAGAGTGAATTGAAGTGTTTGAGGGGTTCAAGGGTGGGAGGTGGTTGGTGGTTAAGGGGGCGGCCGAATTGGTGGTTGGGGAGGGGTGTTTATTTGAATTTTATTGTATTTTGTTAATTAAAGTAGGTTATTAGTAGTATAATTTTATTATGTAGTGTTATTTGGTAGTAGTTTCTTGTTTTTAAGTTTTTAAATGTACAAATTCATATATATAATTCAAGATTGGAATTTGATTTGTTATTATCACCAATGATTTATTTTACCTTGAAATTAAATTTCATCACCTGATTAATACTTTTCAAGGATTATCTAATAATTTCTAGACTAAGACAAGGCATAAAGGTATCATCTAAGGCAATCAAGCACAAAATCAAATAATCATGTAAAAATGATAATAATAATAATACTATGAATGAAATAATGATAAATTAAATTTAGGGTTAGGGTTGGACCTAGGAGTAGGTTGTTACACTAATCCATAGTTGAATAATTTCGATTGAAATACAATTCACTGTTATTTACCTGGTCATGCTACATTGATTTGACTTCTTTTTGATAGGTCACACATTGTGTTTCTTGTTTAAAGTATGATTACATACATCCCAACACTTTCATTTGATTATCGAATCTAATTATATGAATAAGAGTGGTTTCTTCATCACTTACAAGTGGTTTAATTGCCTTGATTGTCAATAAAGAAATCTATGGAGTGACAGTTGTGATTTGGATTGATTTAGTTCATTTTCGAATAAAGAGTGTTTGATGTAGGTTGTTCAGTGTTATGGACGAGATTTGAGGAGGAGTGAATTGATTTAAAGGATCATTCGTGTGGTTTTATATTCGGTTTTAGTTTGGATGTAAACAATAGATACTATGTAACATATATGATTGACTAGTATGATTCCAACAATAATTGCAATCAAATTTCTCTATATTGGTTTAGGAGTGTGTTTATTAGACTTAGGAATCAAAACTCAAGAACGTTGGACGTTTTTAAGGAAAGCAAAAGCTTTCGATGCGAGAACAGTTGTTGTTTAATTTTTTGTATAACTAGTTCCCTTTGTATATATTTAGTTAAGCATTCATGAATAGTATGATGCACTAATCTATAGTTGCATAATTTCGATTGAAATACAATTCACCGTTATTTACTTGGTTATGCTACATTGATTTGACTACTTTTGATAGGTCACACGTTGTATTTCTTGTTTAACGTATGATTACTTACATTCGACCACTTTCATTTGATTATCGATTCTTATTAAATGAATAAAAGAAGTTTCTTCATCATTTACAAGTGGTTTACTTGCCTTGAATGTCAATAATGAAATCTATAGATTGATAGTTGTTATTTGGATTGATTTAGTTCCTTTTGGAATAAAGAGTGTTTGATGTAGGTTGTGTAGTGTTATGGATGAGATTTGAGGAGGAGTGGATTGATTTCAAGGGTCATTCGTGTGGTTTTGTATTTTGTTTTGGTTTCGATGTAAACAATAATACTATGTAACATATGTGATTGGCAAGTATGAATCCAATGATAATTACAATCAGATATCTTTATATTGGTTTAGAAGTGTGTTTATTAGACTAAATAATCAAAATTCAAAAACGTTGCTCGTTGTTAAGGAAAGCAAAAGCTATAGATGCGAGAACTGTTTTTGTATAACTAGTTCCGTTTCTATGTATTTAGTTAAGCATTCATGAATAGTCTGATGCACTAATCCGTAGTTGAATAATTTTGATTGAAATACAATTCACCGTTATTTACTTGGTCATGCTACATTGATTTGACTTCTTTTTGATAGGTCACACATTGTGTTTCTGGTTTAACGTATGATTACTTACATCCCAACACTTTCATTAGATTATCGAATCTAATTAAATGAATAAGAGTAGTTTCTCAATCACTTACAAGTGGTTTACTTGGCTTGATTGTCAATAAAGAAAATATATGGATTGAAAGTTGTTATTTGGATTGATTTAATTCATTTTCGAATAAAGAGTGTTTGATGTAGGTTGTTCAGTGTTATGGACGAGATTTGAGGAGGAGTGGATTGATTTCAAGGGTCATTCGTGTGGTTTTGTATTCGGTTTTGGTTTTGATGTAAACAATAATACTATGTAACATATGTGATTCGCAAGTATGATTCCAATGATAATTACAATCATTTATCTTTATATTGGTTTGGAAGTGTGTTTATAAGACTTAATAATCAAAACTCAAGAACATTGCATGTTGTTAAGGAAAGCAAAAGCTATCTATGCGCGAACAGTTGTTGTTTAATGTTTTCGTATAACTAATTCCCTTTGTATGTATTTTGTTAAGCATTCATGAATAGTCTGATGCACTAATCCGTAGTTGAATAATTTCGATTGAAATACAATTCACTATTACTTACATGGTCATTCTACATTGATTTGACATCTTTTTGATAGGTCACACATTGTGTTTCTTGTTTAACGTATGATTACTTACATCCCAACACTTCCATTTGATTATCGAATCTAATTAAATGAATAAGAGTAGTTTCTTCATCACTTACAAGTGGTTTACTTGCCTTGATTGTCAATAAAGAAATCTATGGAGTGACAATTATTATTTGGATTGATTTAGTTCGTTTTGGAATAAAGAGTGTTTGATGTAGGTTGTTCAGTGTTATGGACGAGATTTGAGGAGGAGTGAATTGATTTCAAGGATCATTCGTGTGGTTTTGTATTCGGTTTTAGTTTGTATGTAAACAATAGATACTATGTAACATATATGATTGACTAGTATGATTTCAATAATAATTGCAATCAAATTTCTTTATATTGGTTTAGGAGTGTGTTTATTAGACTTAGGAATCAAAACTCAAGAACGTTGGACGTTTTTAAGGAAAGCAAAAGCTTTTGATGCTAGAACAGTTGTTGTTTAATATTTTTGTATAACTAGTTCCCTTTGTATGTATTTAGTTAAGCATTCATGAATAGTATGATGCACTAATCTATAGTTGCATAATTTCGATTGAAATACAATTCACCGTTATATACTTGGTTATGCTACACTGATTTGACTTCTTTTGATAGGTCACACATTGTGTTTCTTGTTTAACGTATGATTACTTACATTCAACCACTTTCATTTGATTATCGATTCTTATTAAATGAATAAAAGTAGTTTCTTCATCATTTACAAGTGGTTTACTTGCCTTGAATATCAATAATGAAATCTATAGATTGACAGTTGTTATTTGGACTGATTTAGTTCATTTTCGAATAAAGAGTGTTTGATGTAGGTTGTGTAGTTTTATGGATGAGATTTGAGGAGGAGTGGATTGATTTCAAGGGTCATTCGTGTGGTTTTGTATTTGGTTTTGGTTTCGATGTAAATAATAATACTATGTAACATATGTGATTGGCAAGTATGATTCCAATGATAATTACAATCAGATATCTTTATATTGGTTTAGAAGTGTGTTTATTAGACTTAATAATCAAAACTCAAGAACGTTGCACGTTGTTAAGGAAAGCAAAAGCTATAGATGCGAGAACAGTTGTTGTTTAATGTTTTTGTATAACTAGTTTCGTTTCTATGTATTTAGCTAAGCATTCATGAATAGTCTGATGCACTAATCCATAGTTGAATAATTTCGATTGAAATACAATTCACCGTTATTTACTTGGTCATGCTACATTGATTTGACTTCTTTTTGATAGGTCACACATTGTGTTTCTTGTTTAACGTATGATTACTTTCATTTGATTATCGAATCTAATTAAATGAATAAGAGTAGTTTCTTTATCACTTACAAGTGATTTACTTGCCTTGATTGTCAATAAAGAAATCTATGGATTGACAGTTGTTACTTGGATTGATTTAGTTCATTTTGGAATAAAGAGTGTTTGATGTAGGTTGTTCAGTGTTATGGATGAGATTTGAGGAGGAGTGGATTGATTTCAAGGGTAGTTCGTGTGGTTTTGTATTTGGTTTTGGTTTTGATGTAAACGATAATACTATGTAACATATGTGATTTGCAAGTATGATTCCAAGGATAATTACAATCAGATATCTTTATATTGGTTTAGAATTTTGTTTATTATACTTAATAATCAAAACTGAAGAAGGTTGCACCTTGTTAAGGAAAGCAAAAGCTATCGATGCGAGAACAATTGTTGTTTAATGTTTTTCTATAACAAGTTCCCTTTGTATGTATTTAGTTTAGCATTCATGAAAAGTCTGATGCACTAATCTGTAGTTGAATAATTTCGATGGAAATACAATTCACCGTTATTTACTTGGTCGTGCTATATTGATTTGACTTCTTTTTGATAGGTCACACATTGTGTTTCTTGTTTAACGTATGATTACTTACATCCCACCACTTTCATTTGATTATCGATTCTAATTAAATGAATAAGAGTAGTTTCTTCATCATTTACAAGTGGTTTACTTGCCTTGATTGTCAATAAAGAAATCTATGGAGTGACAGTTGTTATTTGGATTGATTTAGTTCATTTTGGAATAAAGAGTGTTTGATGTAGGTTGTTCAGTGTTATGGACGAGATTTGAGGAGTGGATTCATTTCTAGGGTTATTTGTGTGGTTTTGTATTCGGTTTTGGTTTCGATATAAACAATCATACTATGTAACATATGTGCTTGTATAGTATGTTTCCAATGATAATACGATCATATATCTTTATATTGGTTTAGAAGTGTGTTTATTAGACTTAACAATCAAAACACAAGAACGTTGCACGTTGTTAAGGAAAGCAAAAGCTATGGATGCGAGAACAGTTGTTATTTAGTGTTTTTGTATAACTAGTTCCCTTTGTATGTATTTAGTTTAGCATTCATGAATAGTCTGATGCATTAATCCATAGTTGAATAATTTCGATTGAAATACAATTCACCGTTATTTACTTGGTCGTGCTATATTGATTTAACTTCTTTTTGATAGGTCACACATTGTGTTTCTTGTTTAACGTATGATTACTTACATCCCACCACTTTCATTTGATTATCGATTCTAATTAAATGAATAAGAGTAGTTTCTTCATCATTTACAAGTGGTTTACTTGCCTTGATTGTCGATAAAGAAATCTTTGGAGTGACAGTTGTTATTTGGATTGATTTAGTTCATTTTGGAATAAAGAGTGTTTGATGTAGGTTGTTTAGTGTTATGGACGAGATTTGAGGAGTGGATTCATTTCTAGGGTTATTTGTGTGGTTTTGTATTCGGTATTGGTTTCGATATAAACAATCATACTATGTAACATATGTGCTTGTATAGTATGTTTCCAATTATAATACGATCATATATCTTTATATTGGTTTAGAAGTGTGTTTATTAGACTTAACAATAAAAACACAAGAACGTTGCACGTTGTTAAGGAAAGCAAAAGCTATGGATGCGAGAACAGTTGTTTAATGTTTTTGTATAACTAGTTCCCTTTGTATGTATTTAGTTAAGCATTCATGAATAGTCTGATGCATTAATCCATAGTTGAATAATTTCGATTGAAATACAATTCACCGTTATTTACTTGGTCAAGCTAAATTTATTTGACTTCTTTTTGATAGGTCACACATTGTGTTTCTTGTTAACGTATGATTACTTACATCCCAACACTTTTATTTGATTATCGAATCTAATTAGATGAGTAAGAGTAGTTTCTTCATCACTTACAAGTGGTTTACTTGCCTTGATTGTCAATAAAAAAATCTATGGATTGACAGTTGTTACTTGCATTGATTTAGTTTATTTTGGAATAAAGAGTGTTTGATGTAGGTTGTTTAGTGTTATGGATGAGATTTGAGGATGAGTGGATTAATTTCAAGGGTAATTCGTGTGGTTTTGTATTTGGTTTTGGTTTTGATGTAAACAATAACACTATGTAACATATGTGATTTGCAAGTATGATTCCAATAATAATTACAATCAGATATCTTTATATTGGTTTAGAATTGTGTTTATTAGACTTAATAATCAAAACTAAAGAAGGATGCACCTCGTTAAGGAAAGCAAAAGCTATCGATGCGAGAACAGTTGTTGTTTAATGTTTTTCTATAACTAGTTCCCTTTGTATGTATTTAGTTTAGCATTCATGAATAGTCTGATGCACTAATTTGTAGTTGAATAATTTCGATGGAAATACAATTCACCATTATTTACTTGGGCATGCTACATTGATTTGACTTCTTTTTGATAGGTCAGACATTGTGTTTCTTGTTTAACGTATGATTACTTACATCGCACCACTTTCATTTGATTATCGATTCTAATTAAATGAATAAGAGTAGTTTCTTCATCATTTACAAGTGGTTTACTTGCCTTGATTGTCAATAAAGAAATCTATGGAGTGACAGTTGTTATTTGGATTGATTTAGTTCATTTTGGAAGAAAGAGTGTTTGATGTAGGTTGTTCAGTGTTATGGACGAGATTTGAGGAGTGGATTCATTTCTAGGGTCATTTGTGTGGTTTTGTATTCGGTTTTGGTTTCGATATAAACAATCATACTATGTAACATATGTGCTTGAATAGTATGTTTCCAATGATAATACAATCATATATCTTTATATTGGTTTAGAAGTGTGTTTATTAGACTTAATAATCAAAACACAAGAACGTTGCACGTTGTTAGGGAAAGCAAAAGCTATGGATGCGAGAACAGTTGTTGTTTAATGTTTTCTATAACTAGTTCCCTTTGTATGTATTTAGTTTAGCATTCATGAAAAGTCTGATGCACTAATCTGTAGTTGAATAATTTCGATGGAAATACAATTCACCGTTATTTACTTGGTCGTGCTATATTGATTTGACTTCTTTTTGATAGGTCACACATTGTGTTTCTTGTTTAACGTATGATTACTTACATCCCACCACTTTCATTTGATTATCGATTCTAAGTAAATGAATAAGAGTAGTTTCTTCATCATTTACAAGTGGTTTACTTGCCTTGATTGTCAATAAAGAAATCTATGGAGTGACAGTTGTTATTTGGATTGATTTAGTTCATTTTGGAATAAAGAGTGTTTGATGTAGGTTGTTCAGTGTTATGGACGTGATTTGAGGAGTGGATTCATTTCTAGAGTCATTTGTGTGGTTTTGTATTCGGTTTTGGTTTCGATATATACAATCATACTATGTAACATATGTGCTTGAATAGTATGTTTCCAATGATAATACAATCATATATCTTTATATTGGTTTAGAAGTGTGTTTATTAGACTTAATAATCAAAACACAAGAACGTTGCACGTTGTTAAAGAAAGCAAAAGCTATGGATGCCAGAACAGTTTTGTTTAATGTTTTTGTATAACTAGTTCCCTTTGTATGTATTTAGTTAAACATTCATGAAAAGTCTGATGCATTAATCCATAATTGAATAATTTCGATTGAAATACAATTCACCGTTATTTACTTGGTCATGCTACATTTATTTGACTTCTTTTTGATAGGTCACACATTGTGTTTCTTGTTAACGTATGATTACTTACATCCCAACACTTTCATTTGATTATCGAATCTAATTAAATTAATAAGAGTAGTTTCTTCATCACTTACAAGTGGTTTACTTGCCTTGATTGTTAATAAAGAAATCTATTGATTGACAGTTGTTACTTGGATTGATTTAGCTCATTTTGGAATAAAGAGTGTTTGATGTCGGTTGTTCAGTGTTATGGATGAGATTTGAGAAGGAGTGGATTGATTTCAAGGGTAATTCGTGTGGTTTTGTATTTGGTTTTGGTTTTCATGTAAACAATAATACTATGTAACATATGTGATTTGCAAGTGTGATTCCAATGATAATTACAATTAGATATCTTTATATTGGTTTAGAATTGTGTTTATTAGACTTAATAATCATAACTGAAGAAGGTTGCACCTTGTTAAGGAAACCAAAAGCTATAGAGGCGAGAACAGTTGTTGTTTAATGTTTTTCTATAACTAGTTCCCTTTGAATGTATTTAGTTTAGCATTCATGAATAGTCTGATGCACTAATTTGTAGTTGAATAATTTCGATGGAAATACAATTCACCATTATTTACTTGGGCATGCTATATTGATTTGACTTCTTTTTGATAGGTCACACATTGTGTTTCTTGTTTAACGTATGATTACTTACATCCCACCACTTTCATTTGATTATCGATTCTAATTAAATGAATAAGAGTAGTTTCTTCATCATTTACAAGTGGTTTACTTGCCTTGATTGTCAATAAAGAAATCTATGGAGTGACAGTTGTTATTTGGATTGATTTAGTTCATTTTGGAATAAAGAGTGTTTGATGTAGGTTGTTCAGTGTTACAATCAGATATCTTTATATTGGTTTAGAATTGTGTTTATTAGACTTAATAATCAAAACTGAAGAAGGTTGAACCTTGTTAAGGAAAGCAAAAGCTATTGATGCAAGAACAGTTGTTGTTTAATGTTTTTCTATAACCAGTTGCCTTTGTATGTATTTAGTTTAGCATTCATGAATAGTCTGATGCACTAATTTGTAGTTAAATAATTTCGATGGAAATACAATTCACAGTTATTTACTTGGTCATTCTACATTGATTTGACTTCTTTTTGATAGGTCACACATTGTGTTGCTTGTTTAACATACGATTACTTACATCCCACCACTTTCATTTGATTATCGATTCTAATTAAATGAATAAGAGTAGTTTCTTCATCATTTACAAGTGGTTTACTTGCCTTGATTGTCAATAAAGAAATCTATAGAGTGACAGTTGTTATTTGGATTGATTTAGTTAATTTTGGAATAAAGAGTGTTTGATGTAGGTTGTTCAGTGTTATGGATGAGATTTGAGGAGGAGTGGATTGATTTCAAGGGTAATTCGTGTGGTTTTGTATTTGGTTTTGATTTTGATGTAAACAATAATACTATGTAACATATGTGATTTGCAAGTATGATTCCAATGATAATTACAATCAGATATCTTTATATTGGTTTAGAATTGTGTTTATTAGACTTAATAATCAAAACTGAAGAAGGTTGCACCTTGTTAAGGAAAGCAAAAGCTATCAATGCGAGAACAGTTGTTGTTTAATGTTTTTCTATAACTAGTTCCCTTTGTATGTATTTAGTTTAGCATTCATGAATAGTCTGATGCACTAATCTGTAGTTGAATAATTTCGATTGAAATACAATTCATCGTTATTTACTTGGTCATGCTACATTGATTTGACTTCTTTTTGATAGGTCACACATTGTGTTTCTTGTTTAATGTATGATTACTTACATCCCACCACTTACATTTGATTATCGATTCTAATTAAATGAATAAGAGTAGTTTCTTCATCATTTACAAATGGTTTACTTGCCTTGATTGTCAACAAAGAAATCTATAGAGTGACAGTTGTTATTTGGATTGATTTAGTTAATTTTGGAATAAAGAGTGTTTGATGTAGGTTGTTCAGTGTTATGGACGAGATTTGAGGAGGAGTGGATTGATTTCAAGGGTAATTCGTGTGGTTTTGTATTTGGTTTTGATTTTGATGTAAACAATAATACTATGTAACATATGTGATTTGCAAGTATGATTCCAATGATAATTACAATCAGATATCTTTATATTGGTTTAGAATTGTGTTTATTAGACTTAATAATCAAAACTGAAGAAGGTTGCACCTTGTTAAGGAAAGCAAAAGCTATCAATGCGAGAACAGTTGTTGTTTAATGTTTTTCTATAACTAGTTCCCTTTGTATGTATTTAGTTTAGCATTCATGAATAGTCTGATGCACTAATCTGTAGTTGAATAATTTCGATTGAAATACAATTCATCGTTATTTACTTGGTCATGCTACATTGATTTGACTTCTTTTTGATAGGTCACACATTGTGTTTCTTATTTAACGTATGATTACTTACATCCCACCACTTTCATTTGATTATTGATTCTAATTAAATGAATAAGAGTAGTTTCTTCATCATTTACAAGTGGTTTACTTGCCTTGATTGTCAATAAAGAAATCTATGGAGTGACAGTTGTTATTTGGATTGATTTAGTTTATTTTGGAATAAAGAGTGTTTGATGTAGGTTGTTCAGTGTTATGGACGAGATTTGAGGAGTGGATTCATTTCTAGGGTCATTTCTGTGGTTTTGTATTCGGTTTTGGTTTTGATATAAACAATCATACTATGTAACATATGTGCTTGAATAGTATGTTTCCAATGATAATACAAACATATATCTTTATATTGGTTTAGAAGTGTGTTTATTAGACTTAATAATCAAAACACAAGAACGTTGCACGTTGTTAAGGAAAGCAAAAGCTATCGATGCGAGAACAGTTGTTGTTTAATGTTTTTCTATAACTAGTTCCCTTTGAATGTATTTAGTTTAGCATTCATGAATAGTCTGTTGCACTAATTTGTAGTTGAATAATTTCGATGGAAATACAATTCATCGTTATTTACTTGGGCATGCTACATTGATTTGACTTCTTTTTGATAGGTCAAACATTGTGTTTCTTGTTTAACGTGTGATTACTTACATCCCACCACTTTCATTTGATTATCGATTCTAATTAAATGAATAAGAGTAGTTTTTTCATCATTTACAAGTGGTTTACTTGCCTTGATTGTCAATAAAGAAATCTATGGAGTGACAGTTGTTATTTGGATTGATTTAGTTCATTTTGGAATAAAGAGTGTTTGATGTAGGTTGTTCAGTGTTATGGACGAGATTTGAGGAGTGGATTCATTTCTAGGGTCATTTGTGTGGTTTTGTATTCGGTTTTGGTTTCGATATATAAAATCATGCTATGTAACATATGTGCTTGAATAATATGTTTCCAATGATAATACAATCATATATCTTTATATTGGTTTAGAAGTGTGTTTATTAGACTTAATAATCAAAACACAAGAACGTTGCACGTTGTTAAGGAAAGCAAAAGCTATGGATGCGAGAACAGTTATTGTTTAATGTTTTTCTATAACTAGTTCCCTTTGTATGTATTTAGTTTAGCATTCATGAATAGTCTGATGCACTAATTTGTAGTTGAATAATTTCGATGGAAATACAATTCACCATTATTTACTTGGGCATGCTATATTGATTTGACTTCTTTTTGATAGGTCACACATTGTGTTTCTTGTTTAAGGTATGATTACTTACATCCCACCACTTACATTTGATTATCGATTCTAATTAAATGAATAAGAGTAGTTTCTTCATCATTTACAAATGGTTTACTTGCCTTGATTGTCAACAAAGAAATCTATAGAGTGACAGTTGTTATTTGGATTGATTTAGTTAATTTTGGAATAAAGAGTGTTTGATGTAGGTTGTTCAGTGTTATGGACGAGATTTGAGGAGGAGTGGATTGATTTCAAGGGTAATTCGTGTGGTTTTGTATTTGGTTTTGGTTTTGATGTAAACAATAATACTATGTAACATATGTGATTTGCAAGTATGATTCCAATGATAATTACAATCAGATATCTTTATATTGGTTTAGAATTGTGTTTATTAGACTTAATAATCAAAACTCAAGAAGGTTGCACCTTGTTAAGGAAAGCAAAAGCTATCGATGCGAGAACAGTTGTTGTTTAATGTTTTTGTATAACTAGTTCCCTTTGTATGTATTTAGTTTAGCATTCATGAATAGTCTGATGCACTAATCTGTAGTTGAATAATTTCGATTGAAATACAATTCACCGTTATTTACTTGGTCATGCTACATTGATTTGACTTCTTTTTGATAGGTCACACATTGTGTTTCTTATTTAACGTATGATTACTTACATCCCACCACTTTCATTTGATTATCGATTCTAATTAAATGAATAAGAGTAGTTTCTTCATCATTTACAAGTGGTTTACTTGCCTTGATTGTCAATAAAGAAATCTATGGAGTGACAGGTGTTATTTGGATTGATTTAGTTCATTTTGGAATAAAGAGTGTTTGATGTAGGTTGTTTAGTGTTATGGACGAGATTTGAGGAGTGGATTCATTTCTAGGGTCATTTCTGTGGTTTTGTATTCGGTTTTGGTTTCGATATAAACAATCATACTATGTAACATATGTGCTTGAATAGTATGTTTCCAATGATAATACAATCATATATCTTTATATTGGTTTAGAAGTGTGTTTATTAGACTTAATAATCAAAACACAAGAACGTTGCACGTTGTTAAGGAAAGCAAAAGCTATAGATGCGAGAAAAGTTGTTGTTTAATGTTTTTGTATAACTAGTTCTGTTTCTATGTATTTAGCTAAGCATTCATGAATAGTCTGATGCACTAATCCGTAGTTGAATAATTTCAATTGAAATACAATTCATCGTTATTTACTTGGTCATGCTACATTGATTTGACTTCTTTTTGATAGGTCACACATTGTGTTTCTTGTTTAACGTATGATTACTTACATCCCACCACTTGTATTTGATTATCGATTCTAATTAAATGAATAAGAGTAGTTTCTTCATCATTTACAAGTGGTTTACTTGCCTTGATTGTCAATAAAGAAATCTATGGAGTGACAGTTGTTATTTGGATTGATTTAGTTCATTTTGGAATAAAGAGTGTTTGATGTAGGTAGTTCAGTGTTATGGATGAGATTTGAGGAGTGGATTCATTTCTAGGGTCATTTGTGTGGTTTTGTATTCGGTTTTGGTTTCGATATAAACAATCATACTATGTAACATATGTGCTTGAATAGTATGTTTACAATGATAATACAATCATATATCTTTATATTGGTTTAGAAGTGTGTTTATTAGACTTAATAATCAAAACACAAGAACGTTGCACGTTGTTAAGGAAAGCAAAAGCTATCGATGCGAGAACAGTTGTTGTTTAATGTTTTTCTATAACTAGTTCCCTTTGTATGTATTTAGTTTAGCATTCATGAATAGTCTGATGCACTAATCTGTAGTTGAATAATTTCGATTGAAATACAATTCATCGTTATTTACTTGGTCATGCTACATTGATTTGACTTCTTTTTGATAGGTCACACATTGTGTTTCTTATTTAACGTATGATTACTTACATCCCACCACTTTCATTTGATTATTGATTCTAATTAAATGAATAAGAGTAGTTTCTTCATCATTTACAAGTGGTTTACTTGCCTTGATTGTCAATAAAGAAATCTATGGAGTGACAGTTGTTATTTGGATTGATTTAGTTTATTTTGGAATAAAGAGTGTTTGATGTAGGTTGTTCAGTGTTATGGACGAGATTTGAGGAGTGGATTCATTTCTAGGGTCATTTCTGTGGTTTTGTATTCGGTTTTGGTTTTGATATAAACAATCATACTATGTAACATATGTGCTTGAATAGTATGTTTCCAATGATAATACAAACATATATCTTTATATTGGTTTAGAAGTGTGTTTATTAGACTTAATAATCAAAACACAAGAACGTTGCACGTTGTTAAGGAAAGCAAAAGCTATCGATGCGAGAACAGTTGTTGTTTAATGTTTTTCTATAACTAGTTCCCTTTGAATGTATTTAGTTTAGCATTCATGAATAGTCTGTTGCACTAATTTGTAGTTGAATAATTTCGATGGAAATACAATTCATCGTTATTTACTTGGGCATGCTACATTGATTTGACTTCTTTTTGATAGGTCAAACATTGTGTTTCTTGTTTAACGTGTGATTACTTACATCCCACCACTTTCATTTGATTATCGATTCTAATTAAATGAATAAGAGTAGTTTTTTCATCATTTACAAGTGGTTTACTTGCCTTGATTGTCAATAAAGAAATCTATGGAGTGACAGTTGTTATTTGGATTGATTTAGTTCATTTTGGAATAAAGAGTGTTTGATGTAGGTTGTTCAGTGTTATGGACGAGATTTGAGGAGTGGATTCATTTCTAGGGTCATTTGTGTGGTTTTGTATTCGGTTTTGGTTTCGATATATAAAATCATGCTATGTAACATATGTGCTTGAATAATATGTTTCCAATGATAATACAATCATATATCTTTATATTGGTTTAGAAGTGTGTTTATTAGACTTAATAATCAAAACACAAGAACGTTGCACGTTGTTAAGGAAAGCAAAAGCTATGGATGCGAGAACAGTTATTGTTTAATGTTTTTCTATAACTAGTTCCCTTTGTATGTATTTAGTTTAGCATTCATGAATAGTCTGATGCACTAATTTGTAGTTGAATAATTTCGATGGAAATACAATTCACCATTATTTACTTGGGCATGCTATATTGATTTGACTTCTTTTTGATAGGTCACACATTGTGTTTCTTGTTTAATGTATGATTACTTACATCCCACCACTTACATTTGATTATCGATTCTAATTAAATGAATAAGAGTAGTTTCTTCATCATTTACAAATGGTTTACTTGCCTTGATTGTCAACAAAGAAATCTATAGAGTGACAGTTGTTATTTGGATTGATTTAGTTAATTTTGGAATAAAGAGTGTTTGATGTAGGTTGTTCAGTGTTATGGACGAGATTTGAGGAGGAGTGGATTGATTTCAAGGGTAATTCGTGTGGTTTTGTATTTGGTTTTGGTTTTGATGTAAACAATAATACTATGTAACATATGTGATTTGCAAGTATGATTCCAATGATAATTACAATCAGATATCTTTATATTGGTTTAGAATTGTGTTTATTAGACTTAATAATCAAAACTCAAGAAGGTTGCACCTTGTTAAGGAAAGCAAAAGCTATCGATGCGAGAACAGTTGTTGTTTAATGTTTTTGTATAACTAGTTCCCTTTGTATGTATTTAGTTTAGCATTCATGAATAGTCTGATGCACTAATCTGTAGTTGAATAATTTCGATTGAAATACAATTCACCGTTATTTACTTGGTCATGCTACATTGATTTGACTTCTTTTTGATAGGTCACACATTGTGTTTCTTATTTAACGTATGATTACTTACATCCCACCACTTTCATTTGATTATCGATTCTAATTAAATGAATAAGAGTAGTTTCTTCATCATTTACAAGTGGTTTACTTGCCTTGATTGTCAATAAAGAAATCTATGGAGTGACAGGTGTTATTTGGATTGATTTAGTTCATTTTGGAATAAAGAGTGTTTGATGTAGGTTGTTTAGTGTTATGGACGAGATTTGAGGAGTGGATTCATTTCTAGGGTCATTTCTGTGGTTTTGTATTCGGTTTTGGTTTCGATATAAACAATCATACTATGTAACATATGTGCTTGAATAGTATGTTTCCAATGATAATACAATCATATATCTTTATATTGGTTTAGAAGTGTGTTTATTAGACTTAATAATCAAAACACAAGAACGTTGCACGTTGTTAAGGAAAGCAAAAGCTATAGATGCGAGAAAAGTTGTTGTTTAATGTTTTTGTATAACTAGTTCTGTTTCTATGTATTTAGCTAAGCATTCATGAATAGTCTGATGCACTAATCCGTAGTTGAATAATTTCAATTGAAATACAATTCATCGTTATTTACTTGGTCATGCTACATTGATTTGACTTCTTTTTGATAGGTCACACATTGTGTTTCTTGTTTAACGTATGATTACTTACATCCCACCACTTGTATTTGATTATCGATTCTAATTAAATGAATAAGAGTAGTTTCTTCATCATTTACAAGTGGTTTACTTGCCTTGATTGTCAATAAAGAAATCTATGGAGTGACAGTTGTTATTTGGATTGATTTAGTTCATTTTGGAATAAAGAGTGTTTGATGTAGGTAGTTCAGTGTTATGGATGAGATTTGAGGAGTGGATTCATTTCTAGGGTCATTTGTGTGGTTTTGTATTCGGTTTTGGTTTCGATATAAACAATCATACTATGTAACATATGTGCTTGAATAGTATGTTTACAATGATAATACAATCATATATCTTTATATTGGTTTAGAAGTGTGTTTATTAGACTTAATAATCAAAACACAAGAACGTTGCACGTTGTTAAGGAAAGCAAAAGCTATGGATGCGAGAACAGTTGTTGTTTAATGTTTTTGTATAACTAGTTCCCTTTGTATGTATTTAGTTAAACATTCATGAAAAGTCTGATGCATTAATCCGTAGTTGAATAATTTCGATTGAAATACAATTCACCGTTATTTACTTTGTCATGCTACCTTTATTTGACTTCTTTTTGATAGGTTACACATTATGTTTCTTGTTTAACATATGATTACTTACATCCCAACACTTTCATTTGATTATCGAATCTAATTAAATGAATAAGAGTAATTTCTTCATCACTTAAAAGTGGTTTACTTGCCTTGATTGTCAATAAAGAAATCTATGGATTGATAGTTGTTACTTGGATTGATTTAGTTTATTTTGGAATAAAGGGTGTTTGATGTAAGTTGTTCATTGTTATGGATGAGATTTGAGGAGGAGTGGATTGATTTCAAGGGTCATTTGTGCGGTTTTGTATTTGGTTTTGGTTTTGATGTAAACAATAATACTTTGTAACATATGTGATTTGCAAGTATGATTCCAATGATATTTACAATCAGATATCTTTATATTGGTTTAGAATTATGTTTATTAGACTTAATAATCAAAACTGAAGAAGGTTGAACCTTGTTAAGGAAAGCAAAAGCTATCGATGCGAGAACAGTTGTTGTTTAATGTTTTTCTATAACTAGTTCCCTTTGTATGTATTTAGTTTAGCATTCATGAATAGTCTGATGCACTAATTTCTAGTTGAATAATTTCGATGGAAATACAATTCACCGTTATTTACTTGGTCATGCTATATTGATTTGACTTCTTTTTGATAGGTCACACATTGTGTTTCTTGTTTAACGTATGATTACTTACATCCCACCACTTGTATTTGATTATCGATTCTAATTAAATGAATATGAGTAGTTTTTTCATCATTTACAAGTGGTTTACTTGCCTTGATTGTCAATAAAGAAATCTATGGAGTGACAGTTGTTATTTGGATTGATTTAGTTCATTTTGGAATAAAGAGTGTTTGATGTAGGTTGTTCGGTGTTACGGACGAGATTTGAGGAGGACTGGATTCATTTCTACGGTCATTTCTGTTGTTTTGCATTCGGTTTTGGTTTCGATATAAACAATCATACCATGTAACATATGTGATTGGCTAGTATGATTCCAATGATAATTACAATCAGATATCTTTATATTGGTTTAGAAGTGTGTTTATTAGACATAATAATCAAAACTCAAGAACATTGCACGTTGTTAAGGAAAGCAAAAGCTATCGATGCGAGAACAGTTGTTGTTTAATGTTTTTCTATAACTAGTTCCCTTTGTATGTATTTAGTTTAGCATTCATGAATAGTCTGATGCACTAATTTGTAGTTGAATAATTTCGATAGAAATACAATTCACCGTTATTTAGTTGGTCATGCCATATTGATTTGACTTCTTTTTGATAGGTCACACATTGTGTTTCTTGTTTAACATATGATTACTTACATCCCAACACTTTCATTTGATTATCGATTCTAATTAAATGAATAAGAGTAGTTTCTTGATCATTTACAAGTGGTTTACTTGTCTTGATTGTCAATAAAGAAATCTATGGAGTGACAGTTGTTATTTGGATTGATTTAGTTCATTTTGGAATAAAGAGTGTTTGATGTAGGTTGTATAGTGTTATGGACGAGATTTTAGGACTGGATTCATTTCTAGGGTCATTTCTGTTGTTTTGTATACGGTTTTGGTTTCGATATAAACAATCATACCATGTAACATATGTGATTGGCTAGTATGATTCCAATGATATTTGCAATCAGATATCTTTATATTGGTTTAGAAGTGTGTTTATTAGACTTAATAATCAAAACTCAAGAACATTGCACGTTGTTAAGGAAAGCAAAAGCTATCGATGCGAGAACAGTTGTTGTTTAATGTTTTTCTATAACTAGTTCCCTTTGTATGTATTTAGTTTAGCATTCATGAATAGTCTGATGCACTAATTTCTAGTTGAATAATTTCGATGGAAATACAATTCACCGTTATTTACTTGGTCATGCTACATTGATTTGACTTCTTTTTTATATGTCACACATTGTGTTTCTTGTTTAACGTATGATTACTTACATCCCACCACTTGTATTTGATTATCGATTCTAATTAAATGAATATGAGTAGTTTTTTCATCATTTACAAGTGGTTTACTTGCCTTGATTGTCAATAAAGAAATCTATGGAGTGACAGTTGTTATTTGGATTGATTTAGTTCATTTTGTTATAAAGAGTGTTTGATGTAGGTTGTTCGGTGTTACGGACGAGATTTGAGGAGGACTGGATTCATTTCTAGGGTCATTTCTGTTGTTTTGTATTCGGTTTTGGTTTCGATATAAACAATCATACCATGTAACATATGTGATTGGCTAGTATGATTCTAATGATAATTACAATCAGATATCTTTATATTGGTTTAGAAGTGTGTTTATTAGACATAATAATCAAAACTCAAGAACATTGCACGTTGTTAAGGAAAGCAAAAGCTATCGATGAGAGAACAGTTGTTGTTTAATGTTTTCATATAACTAGTTCTCTTTGTATGTATTTAGTTAAGCTTTCATGAATAGTCTGATGCATTAATCTGTAGTTGAATAATTTCGATTGAAATACAATTCACCCTTATTTACTTGGTCATGCTACATTGATTTGACTTCTTTTTGATAGGTCGCACATTGTGTTTCTTGTTTAACATATGATTACTTACATCCCAACACTTTCATTTGATTATCGATTCTAATTAAATGAATAAGAGTAGTTTCTTGATCATTTACAAGTGGTTTACTTGTCTTGATTGTCAATAAAGAAATCTATGGAGTGACAGTTGTTATTTGGATTGATTTAGTTCATTTTGGAATAAAGAGTGTTTGATGTAGGTTGTATAGTGTTATGGACGAGATTTTAGGACTGGATTCATTTCTAGGGTCATTTCTGTTGTTTTGTATACGGTTTTGGTTTCGATATAAACAATCATACCATGTAACATATGTGATTGGCTAGTATGATTCCAATGATATTTGCAATCAGATATCTTTATATTGGTTTAGAAGTGTGTTTATTAGACTTAATAATCAAAACTCAAGAACATTGCACGTTGTTAAGGAAAGCAAAAGCTATCGATGCGAGAACAGTTGTTGTTTAATGTTTTTCTATAACTAGTTCCCTTTGTATGTATTTAGTTTAGCATTCATGAATAGTCTGATGCACTAATTTCTAGTTGAATAATTTCGATGGAAATACAATTCACCGTTATTTACTTGGTCATGCTACATTGATTTGACTTCTTTTTTATATGTCACACATTGTGTTTCTTGTTTAACGTATGATTACTTACATCCCACCACTTGTATTTGATTATCGATTCTAATTAAATGAATATGAGTAGTTTTTTCATCATTTACAAGTGGTTTACTTGCCTTGATTGTCAATAAAGAAATCTATGGAGTGACAGTTGTTATTTGGATTGATTTAGTTCATTTTGTTATAAAGAGTGTTTGATGTAGGTTGTTCGGTGTTACGGACGAGATTTGAGGAGGACTGGATTCATTTCTAGGGTCATTTCTGTTGTTTTGTATTCGGTTTTGGTTTCGATATAAACAATCATACCATGTAACATATGTGATTGGCTAGTATGATTCCAATGATAATTATAATCAGATATCTTTATATTGGTTTAGAAGTGTGTTTATTAGACATAATAATCAAAACTCAAGAACATTACACGTTGTTAAGGAAAGCAAAAGCTATCGATGAGAGAACAGTTGTTGTTTAATGTTTTCATATAACTAGTTCTCTTTGTATGTATTTAGTTAAGCTTTCATGAATAGTCTGATGCATTAATCTGTAGTTGAATAATTTCGATTGAAATACAATTCACCCTTATTTACTTGGTCATGCTACATTGATTTGACTTCTTTTTGATAGGTCGCACATTGTGTTTCTTGTTTAACGTATGATTACTTACATCCCACCACTTGTATTTGTAACAACCAGCTCCTAGGTCCAACCCTAACCCTAAATTTAATTTAACATTATTTTATCCATAGTATTATTATTATTATCATTTTTACATGATTATTTGATTTCATGCTTGATTGCCTTAGATGATACCTTTATGCCTTGACTTAGTCTAGAAATTAATAGATAATCCTTGACAAGTATTAATTAGGTGATGAAATTTAATTTCAAGGTAAAATAAATCATGGGTGATAATAATAAATCAAAATCCAATCTTGAATTATATATATGGATTCTTACACTTAAAAATCTAAAAACAAGAAACTACTACCAAATAACACTACCTACTAAAATTATACTACACTTAATCTACTTTAATTAATAAAATACCAACAAAATTCAAAATTAAAACCCCCAACCACCTAATTTCGGCCGCCCCCTTTCCCTCCACTCACCTCACTCCCTTGAAATCTTCAAATCCACCTACACACTCCACCTCTTCTCTTCCCCATACATGCAAACCCACTCCCAACCTCACTCTCTCTCCCTCATTCACGAATTCAGCTCTTCCTCCTCCATTTCTCTGCATTTTCTTCATCTTCTTAGCAAGATTTTCGAAGAACAACACCAACCAAGCATCGACCAAGTGCGAAACAAGCTAGAAAGTTGACTTTGGTGAGTTTTCAAGCAAGGTTCTTGCAAGAACAGGAGGTTACAGCTTGAGCTCGAGATTCAACAGCCTTTTCACTCTAAAAATCATCCCAAAATCGTGAAACACCTGAAGTGTAAGCAACATCATACCCGAATAAGGCTATATCTTGTGTTTTTCTTCACTTTTCTCTCAAAAATCTTACTTTCTTGTTCAAAACAGAAACTTGCTGCCATCCTACTGTTTTTGAAGGACTCTCAACCTCACAAGAAGGTATATGCTAAGAACAATCGTGAATCAAGGGTTGGTGCACCCGATTTCACCTTGAAAACCCTCTTTTTCATGGGTTTAGCACCAAAAACCCACCTATTTTTAAAAGCCTCTCAACCTATGCTAAACTTCTGCTCTAAAATAGTTTATGAACTCCTTATGAAGCTGGTTTAAAAGTTAAATAATGGTTTGGTGATGATTATGCTTGAAACATATCGATTACACATGTGTAAAAAGTGATTAACACCCTCTAAATGAATCAATGGTGACTTGTATGTAAAAATCCGTGAGTTGAAGTTTTGTTCCAGTAGTTTGATGATATTAAACCTGTAAAATTCGTGACTTGGGGTAAAAATTATGAAAAGTATGGTAAAATGGTTTAAATGAGGTAAATCTAGGACCCGAAAAGTGGTAAAATTGGAAGTTATGGGTTAAACTTAACAAATATCAAATTTTATAATTTTCAGGCCCTAAAATATATATTTTAGTGTTAAAAACCGAATTTGGTGATTTATTGGGTTAAATTGTAATTTTTATGAATTTAATTAGCAAAATAGACCTAAACCGGGAGATTTTGGAGAAAAATTCTAAAAATTGTGTAACAAGTATAAAATCATGGAATTAATGAAATTTCAGTAACTTAGTGACCTCAAGGTGGTAATTTGGTAAAAGTTTGAAGAAAAATTAACTTAGAATGTTCGGTTTCGGGTAAAAATGAGTTTACAAACGAATTCTTACAAACCAAAGCCTTTGGCTATAATGACTCAAAAATCCCATTTAAAACAGATTAAAAAGTTTATTAGAAGTGTTTAAAAAGAAATAAATAAGTCTTTTGGGTTAAAAACTACAATATTCAAAACTAGAGGATAAATTGTCGGTTTAACCGTAACCGGTAACTAGATATAGGTATTTTAAATTCTCCAAGTTAAAATACTGAAATTTTGGGTTAAAATAGGTCATTTTAAATATGTAAAACTTCTGGAAATTATTAAGAGCCATAATGGGTCATGAAATGATAGAAATCAAACTTTAGGGTAAAAACTGTAAATTATGAAACTTGAAGGACTAAAGTGTAATTCTGCAATTTCACCATAAAATGATCAATATATGACTAAAAATTACTTGTTAAACTTATCATCACCTTATCAAACTGATTTAAATCATAAAACATGTCATTTACATAAAGAAAGACAACTTTCCTAAAAAAGGAAACTTTTTAAACGCAATTGTTAAAGAACCAAAGTTAATTGAACTTTTAACCATAAATTAACCTAGTTACTCTTATAATGACCATAGATCATTTAGCTTATTACTTGAATCATGATGATAGGGTGCTAGGAATTGAATCTATCTTTGCTTAAGGAATCGTTGACTTAACCCTAAGGTGAGTTCTAGTGTTCCCTTTTTACTATTGCTTTGGGATGAAACATGCTATGCCTACTTTGAAATCATTTATGTGCTATGATACTTGTATGTTGTGGTTAATATTGAACCTGCTCTTAATTGTATCACAATCATTAATTCTTGTGTGAACCGCTTGTTCTATATGGGTAGATCTACTTGGGGAATCCCCCACACACAGTGCCTTCCATCATGAATGGGAAGGGTACCACACTAAGATCCTGCGGGGTCGTTTGTGTCATGTGACAGGTATTATAAGATACTAAGGTGAACCATCTAACAGGTATGGTTCACTATTTAAGGCTCAGTTATCCCTATGGGTTAACCGGTATTAACACAAATTTAGAAGAGGCTAGCCGGGACTGAGTGCAGGGTTGATTGTGACCCCACAACAGTGATATTTATGATTTCAAAATTTACTTATGGATTTGTTTTTAAACTTTAAGCACTTGAATTCACCAACTTTTTAGTTGACACAAAAATCTTTTGAGCATGTTTCAGGTAATCCTTGATGAGAGCTTGGAATAGTTGGAGAACCTCTTTGGATGACCTAGTTCCGTGACCACCACATGGCATTAATTAGTTTGAATCTATCATTAGACAATTTGTTGGATGTTTGTTGAACTTATGAATTTACTTTAATTTGGATTAAGTCTGTTATGACCCGGCTTTTGACCGTTGTATTTGGGTTGTTAAAACTTTTATTGTAATGCCATGTGATTTCTTTCCTTGTGTGCTCTTTTGATGGTTAGTTTCCACTGCCATATATGTTGCCAGTCTGTGACGTCCCACCCTACTTGGGCCCAGGGTGTGACAGATTGGTATCAGAGCCACAGGTTGTAGAGAAATTAGGAATACCTTAGTAGACCCTAGGCTACAACCTTGATTCCTTAGGACTGTCCTTGTTTGGAACGTGTCGGAGTAAGCGGGTTGGGTAAATTGATGATTACACTTGATCAACGTAATTATGAATTTACCGAACGCGTGAGTTCTGGCATGGACCCCTAGGTGAGGTTAAACTCTGTATTTTGGGTTGATGATTCAAGAAAATTTCTTTTGTGTGGCTAAAAATTTTAAAAGTGACTTTCATGCCTGTTATATCGAGATACTACTGATTTCTGATGCTACTAATTACTGATACTACTGATTATTGATGCTACTGCCATCACTGCTATAGATACTATTATTATTACTATTATTATTATCATGAGCTATGAGAAACCAATTTACTCATGAAATCTTACAGGATTTGTAGGCTATGGCTGATAAAGGAAAGGCGCCCGCATACCCTGTTGATGAGACTGCCCATGGGGGAAGTGTTAAGAAGTCAACGCCTCAGACTGAATACGAAGAGTACCTGCGAAGGTGTGGACACCCTGGATGGATTTCCGTGACCTCGGAAGACTCTGAACCCTCGGAAGACTCTGTATCATCATCTCCGGTTAGAAGCAGAACGCGATCCCACTCTCCTCATGTCACCGCGCCTACCCTCTCTCCCATCCCGCCTATTAGGAGTAGTGGTGCTCGTGTCGTCACCCGTCCCCGAAAGAGTACCAGGCCAGGGACATCTGTTTCTTTCAGGATGCCGCCCCCTCCGCCCCCTCCGCCCCCTTCTGCAGTGGCTCCAGCTCCAGCACCTCCAGTGATTGACCCGCCTAGACGCCACACACACGACGAGTATTGGATGCCGCCAAGGCGAAGCATGTTTGACGGCCCGAGTGTCCTTGCCAGAGATCCCTACACCCAGTCTAGCCGTCGGGCTAGTGACTTTGGTCCTTCTGACCCTACTCTTGGAGAGATACTCCGGACTATTCAGCGTCACGAGGTGACCCTGCAGCATGCTACTCGGACCTCCCAGTCTGCACAGTTCCAAGCCATGATGGCGTCTCATAGTGTTCAGCGCATGGAACAGGAGCAGAAGAAGAAAACTTCAGGTTGGTTTAGATGGCTGAAGAAGAAATGGCAATGATGACGTGAGAAGCATTGGAGTGTGTGCAAGAAACTATTGATCTGTTTGAAAAACTATTTATCTATTACAGACACTACTATTATTATTATGGGGGTGATGGCACCTTCCAATTTGTGAACCTATGATGTTTTAACTATTATGTTTGATTGTGGTTGTATTTATCTATTTATGGACTTTTGCTTATGATGCTAACTTTTGCAGAATGATTTTGAATGAAATTATGCGATGTTATGTGACATGAGTTAAATTATGTTGTCTTGCGATATAATCTATCCCATTAATTGAATGAAGCATCCTTGAATGTCATGAAATGTGGTACAAAACCTTTATGTCCTGGGTTTAGTGGCTAGTAGGAGTATAATCGGTTGTTATGAGATACTTGAAACCAATTTATGAGATGCTAAACAGATTTGTCTATGATGACACCAGAATGCCACCGAGACGAGGAGTTCGTATGGGAAGAAGAGGAGCAACTAGTGGAAGAAATG
The DNA here is from genome assembly GCA_025506415.1 of Flaveria robusta. Classification (NCBI taxonomy): domain Eukaryota; kingdom Viridiplantae; phylum Streptophyta; class Magnoliopsida; order Asterales; family Asteraceae; genus Flaveria; species Flaveria robusta. The sequence goes on along the minus strand of CM046476.1, from coordinate 8,614,148 downwards.
AAGACGCTAGGAACCAGAATAAAAACAAGCACCTACCCAACCAGAAGCTCCACGTGGAGAGAATGTCAACTTGGAAAACAAGGAAAGGATTGCCAACTGGTGGCGCAACAAATTGCAAATGCCATTCCAACCATCATTGCCCAGATCAACGCTGATCGGGGTAATGCAACCGGGAACGGTGAACCCGGGAATGACGAAGCCAACAATGATGACACCGAGGAGATAAGGAATGGGTGTTCTTACAAAACCTTTATGGCGTGCAAACCAAAGGACTTCTATGGCACTGAGGGTGCGATTGAGACCTACCGATGGCTGGATGAGATGGAAGCCGTGCTGGACATCAGTGAGTGCAAACTCGAGCACATGGTAAGGTTTGCTTCTCAATCACTTGAGGGATCAGCACTAGAGTGGTGGAGAACTATTGTTCAACCTCGTGGAAGGAATGCTGTTGGAAGGATGAACTGGTCCGAATTCAGGGAGCTAATGACCAACAAATACTGTCCAATCAATCAGCTTGAGAAGCTAGAATCTGAATTTCTGAGCTTGGAAATGAAAGGCCCGAACTACACGGAATACATCAACCGTTTTCTGGCTTTGTCCCGACTAGTGCCACATCTAGTGACACCGGAAGCCAAAGGTGTAGCCCGTTTCATCTGGGGATTACATCCCAGGGTTAGAGGCATGGTTCGATCTTCCAGGCCCACGACCCTACAAGCTGCAGTTGATTTCACAAGTAGCTTGACTGATGACTTGATTAGAGCTGGATGGACAGAGCATGTGAAGGTAGAAGACAAAAAGAAGGTAATGGGTGAGAAAAGGAAGTGGTTTGATGTTAAAAAGACAATGGGTAGCAGTGGTAGTTCAAGCAAGAGAACCGGTGAAGGAGCAAGGCGTGATGATCATGGTGGAAGGGCTCGAAAACTGTACTTAGGCACAAGCCCCTTTTGCAACAAGTGCAAACTACACCACCAAAGAGATTGCAACCCAATGCCTTGTTTCAGGTGTAAGAGAACTAGTCATTTGATTAAGGATTGTACGTATGAACCGGGTAAGCAATGCTATGAATGTGGAGATCCAGGACATATGAGGAACAAGTGCCCTAAATTAGCAAGGGACAAGGATGCCAAACCCAACAAACCCAAGGGAAGAGCGTTCGTGATGGATCCGAACGGTGCTCGTAAGGAACCCGATGTGGTCAATGGTACGTTTCTCATTAACCACCATCCTGCTACTGTTCTATTTGATACTGGAGCGACAGGTAGCTTTGTTTCTACTACCTTTAGGCCCTTGATTGATTTGAAAGCTTGCATCTTAACCGATGCCTATACTGTAGAGTTAGTTGACGGTAATATAATAGAAACCAATGAAATCATCAAAGGTTGCTCAATGGAACTAGAGGGTAATTTATTTAAGATAGACCTGATGCCTATAACGCTAGGAGGTTTTGATGTAGTTGTCGGGATGGATTGGTTAGCCAAAAATAGGGCTGAAATCGTGTGTGATGAACGTTTACTTAAAATACCTTTAAGCGATGGGAAAACGTTAGTTGTTCATGGTGAGAGAAGTAACGCGCTATATCCTATGATATCCCACCTAAAGGCTACCAAGAGTCTCATGAAAGGATGCTTAGCTTTCATAGTCTATGTGATGAAGGCAAAAGAGGAAAAGAAAATCGAGGACATACCGGTGGTTTCTGAATATCCGGAAGTATTTCCCGAAGATCTACCGGGACTCCCTCCAACCCGACAAGTTGAGTTCCAAATAGATCTATTGCCTGGAGCTGCACCAGTAGCTAAGGCACCATACCGACTCGCCCCGCCCGAGATGAAAGAGCTAATGATACAAATCCAAGAGCTACTTGACAAGGGATTTATACGACCAAGTGTTTCTCCATGGGGTGCCCCGGTGCTATTCATGAAGAAGAAGGATGGAACCCTACGTATGTGTATTGATTACCGGGAATTAAACAAGCTGACAATAAAGAATCGTTATCCTCTTCCGAGAATTGATGATCTATTCGATCAACTACAAGGAGCTAGCTATTTTTCCAAAATAGATTTAAGATCGGGATACCATCAACTGAAGATAAAAGAAGAAAACATACCCAAAACAGCCTTTAGAACTAGATATGGACACTATGAGTACCTGGTCATGCCCTTTGGACTGACTAATGCACCAGCAGCATTTATGGATCTCATGAACCGAGTATGTCGCCCATATCTAGACAAGTTTGTGATTGTGTTCATTGATGATATCTTAATCTACTCCTGTAGTAAAGAAGAGCATGAGAAGCATCTTAGACTGATTCTTGAGTTGCTCAAGAATGAGCAACTATATGCCAAATTCTCCAAATGCGAATTTTGGATGCGTGAAATCCAATTTCTAGGGCATGTAGTGAATAAAGATGGGATTCAAGTGGACCCCTCAAAAATAGAGGCTATCAAGAATTGGAAGATTCCTGAAACTCCTACCGAGATAAGACAATTTCTTGGTTTAGCTGGATACTACAGGAGGTTCATCAAAGACTTCTCGCGAATAGTGCAGCCGTTAACTGCTTTGACTAAGAAGAATACAGCCTTTGTATGGGAACAAGAACAGAACAAAGCATTTGAAACACTCAAGGAGAAACTGTGTAGTGCACCTATCCTCGCCCTACCGGAAGGAGTTGAGGATTTCGTAGTCTATTGTGACGCCTCGCGTCAGGGACTAGGATGCGTGCTGATGCATCAAGATAAGGTGATTGGTTATGCATCCAGACTGTTGAATGAGCATGAAAAGAACTACACGACTCATGATCTAGAATTGGGTGCCGTGGTGTTTGCACTCAAAATGTGGAGGCACTATCTCTATGGCACCAAGTGCATTATCTATACTGATCATAGAAGCTTGCAGCACATTCTTGATCAGAAGATGTTAAACATGCGCCAGAGAAGATGGGTTGAGCTATTGAATGATTATGAATGTGAAATCCGCTACCACCCTGGCAAGGCAAATGTAGTGGCAGATGCCTTGAGTAGAAAGGAAAGGGAAAAACCCCTTCGCGTCCGTGCCTTAAGGATGAGTGTGTATACCAGCCTTATTGCTAGGCTAAAGGAAACTCAAGGTGAAGCACTGAAGGAGGATAACCTAGCTGAGGAGATGCTAACAGGAATGGAAAAGCGTTTAGAGTTGAGCAACGATGGTTTATACAAGTGTGAAGGAAGAACGTGGGTACCAAAGTATGGAGGGATTAGAGAGACAATCCTAGATGAAGCTCACAAATCTAGATACTCGATTCACCCAGGAAGTGATAAAATGTACCAAGACTTAAAGGCACTTTTCTGGTGGCCTGGAATCAAGAAATCAATCGCCACCTATGTTGGGAAGTGTCTGACGTGCACAATGGTAAAAGCTGAAAATCAAAAGCCGTCATGAACTTTGCAACAACCCGAAATTCCAGAGTGGAAATGGGATAACATTACAATGGATTTCGTTACGAAGTTACCAAGAACCTTCAGAGGACATGATGCCATTTGGGTAATAGTGGATAGGCTTACCAAATCAACCCATTTCTTGCCAATTCGAGAGGACTACGACTTGCCAAAGCTAGCCCAACTTTACATTGACGAAATAGTGACCAGACATGGAGTGCCACTATCGATTATCTCAGACCGTGATAGTCGCTTCACTTCTCGTTTTTGGAGAACACTCCAACAGGCTTTAGGGACCCGTCTGGATTTAAGCACTGCATACCACCCTCAAACCGACGGGCAAAGTGAAAGAACCATTCAAACTTTGGAAGATATGTTAAGAGCTTGCGTGATTGACTTCGGTGGGAACTGGGACAACCATCTTCCTCTAGTAGAGTTTTCCTACAATAATAGTTACCACGCAAGTATAAAAGCGGCCCCGTATGAAGCCCTATATGGTAGGAAATGTCGATCGCCGTTAAGTTGGAATCAGGTTGGTGACAGCCAAGTGATGGGACCCGACATCATGATGGAGACCACAGACAAAATATTTAAAATCAAAGAGCGTCTAAGGGCAGCCAGAGATCGTTAGAAGAAATACGCTGACAGAAGGCGAAAACCCTTGGAATTCCAGGTAGGTGATAGAGTGATGCTAAAAGTCGCACCCTGGAAGGGAGCCGTAAGATTTGGTAAGAAAGGCAAGCTAAGCCCAAGATACATTGGACCATTTGAAATACTTGCTAGAATTGGCCCAGTGGCTTATCAATTAAAACTACCTCAAGAGTTAAGCTACATACATGACACATTCCATGTGTCTAACTTGAAGAAGTGTTTGGTAGACAAAGCCCTGGAATTGCCTTTGAAGGAAGCTAGAATTAATAACAAGCTGAATTTTGTTGAAGAACCTGTTGAGATCACTGACCGATTGGTCAAGAAACTCAGACGAAGTCGTATACCCAAGGTCAAAGTAAGATGGAATTCTAGGCGAGGACCTGAATTCACTTGGGAACGAGAAGAAGAAATGAGAAAAGATTTTCCGCACCTCTTCAAACCCACCCGTTCTAGATCTAATCGAGCCTAAAATTTCGGGACGAAATTTCCTAAATGATGGGAGAATGTAACAACCAGCTCCTAGGTCCAACCCTAACCCTAAATTTAATTTAACATTATTTTATCCATAGTATTATTATTATTATCATTTTTACATGATTATTTGATTTCATGCTTGATTGCCTTAGATGATACCTTTATGTCTTGACTTAGTCTAGAAATTAATAGATAATCCTTGACAAGTATTAATTAGGTGATGAAATTTACTTTCAAGGTAAAATAAATCATGGGTGATAATAATAAATCAAAATCCAATCTTGAATTATATATATGGATTCTTACACTTAAAAATCTAAAAACAAGAAACTACTACCAAATAACACTACCTACTAAAATTATACTACACTTAATCTACTTTAATTAATAAAATACCAACAAAATTCAAAATTAAAACCCCCAACCACCTAATTTCAGCCGCCCCCTTTCCCTCCACTCACCTCACTCCCTTGAAATCTTCAAATCCACCTACACACTCCACCTCTTCTCTTCCCCATACATGCAAACCCACTCCCAACCTCACTCTCTCTCCCTCATTCACGAATTCAGCTCTTCCTCCTCCATTTCTCTGCATTTTCTTCATCTTCTTAGCAAGATTTTCGAAGAACAACACCAACCAAGCATCGACCAAGTGCGAAACAAGCTAGAAAGTTGACTTTGGTGAGTTTTCAAGCAAGGTTCTTGCAAGAACAGGAGGTTACAGCTTGAGCTCGAGATTCAACAGCCTTTTCACTCTAAAAATCATCCCAAAATCGTGAAACACCTGAAGTGTAAGCAACATCATACCCGAATAAGGCTATATCTTGTGTTTTTCTTCACTTTTCTCTCAAAAATCTTACTTTCTTGTTCAAAACAGAAACTTGCTGCCATCCTACTGTTTTTGAAGGACTCTCAACCTCACAAGAAGGTATATGCTAAGAACAATCGTGAATCAAGGGTTGGTGCACCCGATTTCACCTTGAAAACCCTCTTTTTCATGGGTTTAGCACCAAAAACCCACCTATTTTTAAAAGCCTCTCATCCTATGCTAAACTTCTACTCTAAAACAGTTTATGAACTCCTTATGAAGCTGGTTTAAAAGTTAAATAATGGTTTGGTGATGATTATGCTTGAAACATATCGATTACACATGTGTAAAAAGTGATTAACACCCTCTAAATGAATCAATGGTGACTTGTATGTAAAAATCCGTGAGTTGAAGTTTTGTTCCAGTAGTTTGATGATATTAAACCTGTAAAATTCGTGACTTGGGGTAAACATTATGAAAAGTATGGTAAAATGGTTTAAATGAGGTAAATCTAGGACCCGAAAAGTGGTAAAATTGGAAGTTATGGGTTAAACTTAACAAATATCAAATTTTATAATTTTAAGGCCCTAAAATATATATTTTAGTGTTAAAAACCGAATTTGGTGATTTATTGGGTTAAATTGTAATTTTTATGAATTTAATTAGCAAAATAGACCTAAACCGGGAGATTTTGGAGAAAAATTCTAAAAATTGTGTAACAAGTATAAAATCATGGAATTAATGAAATTTTAGTAACTTAGTGACCTCAAGGTGGCAATTTGGTAAAAGTTTGAAGAAAAATTAACTTAGAATGTTCGGTTTCGGGTAAAAATGAGTTTACAAACGAATTCTTACAAACCAAAGCCTTTGGCTATAATGACTCAAAAATCCCATTTAAAACAGATTAAAAAGTTTATTAGAAGTGTTTAAAAAGAAATAAATAAGTCTTTTGGGTTAAAAACTACAATATTCAAAACTAGAGGATAAATTGTCGGTTTAACCGTAACCGGTAACTAGATATAGGTATTTTAAATTCTCCAAGTTAAAATACTGAAATTTTGGGTTAAAATAGGTCATTTTAAATATGTAAAACTTCTGGAAATTATTAAGAGCCATAATGGGTCATGAAATGATAGAAATCAAACTTTAGGGTAAAAACTGTAAATTATGAAACTTGAAGGACTAAAGTGTAATTCTGCAATTTCACCATAAAATGATCAATATATGACTAAAAATTACTTGTTAAACTTATCATCACCTTATCAAACTGATTTAAATCATAAAACATGTCATTTACATAAAGAAAGACAACTTTCCTAAAAAGGAAACTTTTTAAACGCAATTGTTAAAGAACCAAAGTTAATTGAACTTTTAACCATAAATTAACCTAGTTACTCTTATAATGACCATAGATCATTTAGCTTATTACTTGAATCATGATGATAGGGTGCTAGGAATTGAATCTATCTTTGCTCAAGGAATCGTTGACTTAACCCTAAGGTGAGTTCTAGTGTTCCCTTTTTACTATTGCTTTGGGATGAAACATGCTATGCCTACTTTGAAATCATTTATGTGCTATGATACTTGTATGTTGTGGTTAATATTGAACCTGCTCTTAATTGTATCACAATCATTAATTCTTGTGTGAACCGCTTGTTCTATATGGGTAGATCTACTTGGAGAATCCCCCACACACAGTGCCTTCCATCATGAATGGGAAGGGTACCACACTGAGATCCTGCGGGGTTGTTTGTGTCATGTGACAGGTATTATAAGATACTAAGGTGAACCATCCAGCAGGTATGGTTCACTATTTAAGGCTCAGTTATCCCTATGGGTTAACCGGTATTAACACAAATTTAGAAGAGGCTAGCCGGGACTGAGTGCAGGGTTGATTGTGACCCCACAACAGTGATATTTATGATTTCAAAATTTACTTATGGATTTGTTTTTAAACTTTAAGCACTTGAATTCACCAACTTTTTAGTTGACCCAAAAATCTTTTGAGCATGTTTCAGGTAATCCTTGATGAGAGCTTGGAATAGTTGGAGAACCTCTTTGGATGACCTAGTTCCGTGACCACCACATGGCATTAATTAGTTTGAATCTATCATTAGACAATTTGTTGGATGTTTGTTGAACTTATGAATTTACTTTAATTTGGATTAAGTCTGTTATGACCCGGCTTTTGACCGTTGTATTTGGGTTGTTAAAACTTTTATTGTAATGCCATGTGATTTCTTTCCTTGTGTGCTCTTTTGATAGTTAGTTTCCGCTGCCATATATGTTGCCAGTCTGTGACGTCCCACCCTACTTGGGCCCAGGGTGTGACAATATTTGATTATCGATTCTAATTAAATGAATAAGAGTAGTTTTTTCATCATTTACAAGTGGTTACTTACCTTGATTGTCAATAAAGAAATCCATGGACTAACAGTTGTTATTTGGATTGATTTAGTTCATTTTGGAATAAAGAGTGTTTGATGTAGGTTGTTCGGTGTTACGGACGAGATTTGACGAGGACTGGATTCATTTCTAGGGTCATTTCTGTTGTTTTGTATTCGGTTTTGGTTTCGATATAAACAATCATACCATGTAACATATGTGATTGGCTAGTATGATTCCAATGATAATTACAATCAGATATCTTTATATTCGTTTAGAAGTGTGTTTATTAGACTTAATAATCAAAACTCAAGAACATTGCACGTTGTTAAGGAAACAAAAGCTATCGATGCGAGAACAGTTGTTGTTTAATGTTTTTTTATAACTAGTTCTCCTTGTATGTATTTAGTTTAGCATTCATGAATAGTCTGATGCACTAATTTGTAGTTGAATAATTTCGATGGAAATACAATTCATCGTTATTTACTTGGTCATGCTACATTGATTTGACCTCTTTTTGATAGGTCACACGTTGTGTTTCTTGTTTAACGTATGATTACTTATATCCCACCACTTGTATTTGATTATCGATTCTAATTAAATGAATAAGAGTAGTTTCTTCATCATTTACAAGTGGTTACTTGCCTTGATTGTTAATAAAGAAATCCATGGACTAACAGTTGTTATTTGGATTGATTTAGTTTATTTTGGAATAAAAAGTGTTTGATGTAGGTTGTTCAGTGTTATGGACGAGATTTGAGGAGTGGATTCATTTTTAGGGTCATTTATATGGTTTTGTAGTCGGTTTTGATTTCGATGTAAACAATCATACTATGCAACATATGTGCTTGAATACTATGATTCCAATGATAATTACAATCAGATATCTTTATATTCGTTTAGAAGTGTGTTTATTAGACTTAATAATCAAAATTGAAGAAGGTTGCACCTTGTTAAGGAAAGCAAAAGCTATCGATGCGAGAACAGTTATTGTTTAGTGTTTTCCTATAACTAGTTCCCTTTGTATGTATTTAGTTAAGCGTTCATGAATAGTCTGATGCATTAATCTGTACTTGAATAATTTCGATTGAAATACAATTCACCTTTATTTACTTGGTCATGCTACATTGATTTGACTTCTTTTTGATAGGTCACACATTGTGTTTCTTGTTTAACGTATGATTACTTACATCCCACCACTTGTATTTGATTATCGATTCTAATTAAATGAATAAGAGTAGTTTCTTCATCATTTACAAGTGGTTACTTGCCTTGATTGTCAATAAAGAAATCCATGGACTAACAGTAGTTATTTGGTTTGATTTAATTCATTTTGGAATAAAGAGTGTTTGATGTAGGTTGTGTAGTGTTATGGATGAGATTTGAGGAGGAGTGGATTGATTTCAAGGGTCATTCGTGTGGTTTTGTATTTGGTTTTGGTTTCAATGTAAACAATAATACTATGTAACATATGTGATTAGCAAGTATGATTCCAATGATAATTACAATCAGATATCTTTATGTTGGTTTAGAAGTGTGTTTATTAGACTTAATAATCAAAACACAAGAACGTTGCTCGTTGTTAAGGAAAGCAAAAGCTATCGATGCGAGAACAGTTGTTGTTTAATGTTTTTATATAACTAGGTCCCTTTGTATGTATTTAGTTAAGCATTCATGAATAGTCTGATGCATTAATCCGTAGTTGAATAATTTCGATTGAAATACAATTCACCGTTATTTACTTGGTCATGCTACATTGATTTGACTTCTTTTTGATAGGTCACACATTGTGTTTCTTGTTTAACGTATGATTACTTACATCCGAACACTTTCATTTGATTATCGAATCTAATTAAATGAATAAAGTAGTTTCTTCATCACTTACAAGTGGTTTACTTGCCTTGATTGTCAATAAAGAAATCTATGGATTGACAGTTGTTACATGGATTGATTTAGTTCATTTTGGAATAAAGAGTGTTTGACGTAGGTTGTTCAGTGTTATGGATGAGATTTGAGGAGGGGTAGATTGATTTCATGGGTAATTCGTGCGGTTTTGTATTTGGTTTTGGTTTTGCTGTAAACAATAATACTATGTAACATATGTGATTTGCAAGTATGATTCCAATGATAATTACAATCAGATATCTTTATATTGGTTTAGAATTGTGTTTATTAGACATAATAATCAAAACTGAAGAAGGTTGCACCTTGTTAAGGAAAGCAAAAGCTATCGATGTGAGAACAGTTGTTGTTTAATGTTTTTCTATAACTAGTTCCCTTTGTATGTATTTAGTTTAGCATTCATAAATAGTCTGATGCACTAATTTGTAGTTGCATAATTTCGATGGAAATACAATTCACCATTATTTACTTGGTCATGCTACATTGATTTGACTTCTTTTTGATAGGTCACACTTTGTGTTTCTTCTTTAACGTATGATTACTTACATCTCACCACTTTCATTTGATTATCGATTCTAATTAAATGAATAAGAGTACTTTCTTCATCATTTACAAGTGGTTTACTTGCCTTGATTGTCAATAAAGAAATATATGGAACGACAGTTGTTATTTGGATTGATTTAGTTTATTTTGGAATAAAGAGTGTCTGTTGTAGGTTGTTCAGTGTTATAGATGAGATTTGAGGAGGAGTGAATTGATTTCAAGGATCATTCGTGTGGTTTTGTATTCGGTTTTAGTTTGGATGTGAAGAATAGATACTATCTAACATATATGATTGACTAGTATGATTCCAATAATAATTACAATCAAATTTCTTTATATTGGTTTAGGAGTGCGTTTATTAGACTTAGGAATCAAAATTCAAGAACGTTGGACGTTTTTAAGGAAAGCAAAAGCTTTCGTTGCGAGAACAGTTGTTGTTTAATGTTTTTGTATAACTAGTTCCCTTTGTATGTATTTAGTTAAGCATTCATGAATAGTATGATGCACTAATCTATAGTTGCATAATTTCGATTGAAATATAATTCACCGTTATTTACTCGGTTATGCTACATTGATTTGACTTCTTTTGATTGGTCACACATTGTGTTTCTTGTTTAACGTATGATTACTTACATCTCAACACTTTCATTTGATTATCGATTCTAATTAAATGAATAAGAGTAGTTTCTTCATCATTTACAAGTGGTTTACTTGCCTTGATTGTCAATAAAGAAATCTATGGAGTGACAGTTGTTATTTGGATTGATTTAGTTCATTTTGGAATAAAGAGTGTTTGATGTAGGTTGTTCAGTGTTACGAACGAGATTTGAGGAGGACTGGATTCATTTCAAGGGTCATTTCTGTTGTTTTGTATTCGGTTTTGGTTTCGATATAAACAATCATACCATATAACATATGTGATTGGCTAGTATGATTCCAATGATAATTACAATCAGATATCTTTATATTGGTTTAGAAGTGTGTTTATTAGACCTAATAATCAAAACTCAAGAACATTGCACGTTGTTAAGGAAAGCAAAAGCTATCGATGCGAGAACAGTTGTTGTTTAATGTTTTTCTATAACTAGTTCCCTTTGTATGTATTTAGTTTGACATTCATGAATAGTCTGATGCACTAATTTGTAGTTGAATAATTTCGATAGAAATACAATTCACCGTTATTTACTTGGTCATGCTACATTGACTTGACTTCTTTTTGATAGGTCACACATTGTGTTTCTTGTTTAACGTATGATTACTTACATCCCACCACTTTCATTTGATTATCGATTCTAATTAAATGAATAAGAGTAGTTTCTTCATCATTTACAAGTGGTTTACTTGCCTTGATTATCAATAAAGAAATCTATGGAGTGATAGTTGTTATTTGGATTGATTTAGTTCATTTTGGAATAAAGAGTGTTTGATGTAGATTGTTCAGTGTTACAATCAGATATCTTTATATTGGTTTAGAATTGTGTTTAGTAGACTTAATAATCAAAACTGAAGAAGGTTGAACCTTGTTAAGGAAAGCAAAAGCTATATATGCGAGAACAGTTATTGTTTAATGTTTTTCTATAACTACTTGCCTTTGTATGTATTTAGTTTAGCATTCATGAATTGTCTGATGCACTAATTTGTAGTTGAATAATTTCGAGGGAAATACAATTCACCATTATTTACTTGGTCATGCTACATTGATTTGTCTTCTTTTTGATAGGTCACACTTTGTGTTTCTTCTTTAACGTATGATTACTTACATCTCACCACTTTCATTTTATTATCGATTCTAATTAAATGAATAAGAGTAGTTTCTTCATCATTTACAAGTGGTTTACTTGCCTTGATTGTCAATAAAGAAATATATGGAACGACAGTTGTTATTTGGATTGATTTAGTTTATTTTGGAATAAAGAGTGTTTGATGTAGGTTGTTCAGTGTTATGGATGAGATTTGAGAAGAAGTGAATTGATTTCAAGGATCATTCGTGTGGTTTTGTATTCGGTTTTAGTTTGGATGTAAAGAATAGATACTATCTAACATATATGATTCACTAGTATGATTCCAATAATAATTACAATCAAATTTCTTTATATTTGTTTAGGAGTGCGTTTATTAGACTTAGGAATCAAAATTCAAGAACGTTGGACGTTTTTAAGGAAAGCAAAAGCTTTCGTTGCGAGAACAGTTGTTGTTTAATGTTTTTGTATAACTAGTTCCCTTTGTATGTATTTAGTTAAGCATTCATGAAAAGTATGATGCACTAATCCATAGTTGCATAATTTCGATTGAAATACAATTCACCGTTATTTACTCGGTTATGCTACATTGATTTGACCTCTTTTGATTGGTCACACATTGTGTTTCTTGTTTAACGTATGATTACTTACATCCCACCACTTTCATTTGATTATCGATTCTAATTAAATGAATAAGAGTAGTTTCTTCATCATTTACAAGTGGTTTACCTGCCTTGATTATCAATAAAGAAATCTATGGAGTGACAGTTGTTATTTGGATTGATTTAGTTCATTTTGGAATAAAGAGTCTTTGATGTAGGTTGTTCAGTGTTACAATCAGATATCTTTATATTGGTTTAGAATTGTGTTTATTAGACTTAATAATCAAAACTGAAGAAGGTTGAACCTTGTTAAGGAAAGCAAAAGCTATCGATGCGAGAACAGTTGTTGTTTAATGTTTTGCTATAACTAGTTGCCTTTGTATGTATTTAGTTTAGCATTCATGAATTGTCTGATGCACTAATTTGTAGTTGAATAATTTCGATGGAAATACAATTCACCATTATTTACTTGGTCATGCTACATTGATTTGACTTCTTTTTGATAGGTCACACATTGTGTTGCTTGTTTAACGTATGATTACTTACATCCCACCACTTTCATTTGATTATCGATTCTAATTAAATGAATAAGAGTAGTTTCTTCATCATTTACAAATGGTTTACTTGCCTTGATTGTTAATAAAGAAATCTATGGAGTGACAGTTGTTATTTGGTTTGATTTAGTTAATTTTGGAATAAAGAGTGTTTGATGTAGGTTGTTCAGTGTTATGGACGAGATTTGAGGAGGACTGGATTCATTTCAAGGGTCATTTCTGTTGATTTGTATTCGGTTTTGGTTTCGATATAAACAATCATACCATATAACATATGTGATTGGCTAGTATGATTCCAATGATAATTACAATCAGATATCTTTATATTGGTTTAGAAGTGTGTTTATTAGACCTAATAATCAAAACTCAAGAACATTGCACGTTGTTAAGGAAAGCAAAAGCTATCGATGCTAGAACAGTTGTTGTTTAATGTTTTTCTATAACTAGTTCCCTTTGTATGTATTTAGTTTGGCATTCATGAATAGTCTGATGCACTAATTTGTAGTTGAATAATTTCGATAGAAATACAATTCACCGTTATTTACTTGGTCATGCTACATTGACTTGACTTCTTTTTGATAGGTCACACATTGTGTTTCTTGTTTAACGTATGATTACTTACATCCCACCACTTTCATTTGATTATCGATTCTAATTAAATGAATAAGAGTAGTTTCTTCATCATTTACAAGTGGTTTACTTCCCTTGATTATCAATAAAGAAATCTATGGAGTGATAGTTGTTATTTGGATTGATTTAGTTCATTTTGGAATAAAGAGTGTTTGATGTAGATTGTTCAGTGTTACAATCAGATATCTTTATATTGGTTTAGAATTGTGTTTAGTAGACTTAATAATCAAAACTGAAGAAGGTTGAACCTTGTTAAGGAAAGCAAAAGCTATCGATGCCAGAACAGTTATTGTTTAATGTTTTTCTATAACTAGTTGCCTTTGTATGTATTTAGTTTAGTATTCATGAATTGTCTGATGCACTAATTTGTAGTTGAATAATTTCGATGGAAATACAATTCACCATTATTTACTTGGTCATGCTACATTGATTTGTCTTCTTTTTGATAGGTCACACTTTGTGTTTCTTCTTTAACGTATGATTACTTACATCTCACCACTTTCATTTTATTATCGATTCTAATTAAATGAATAAGAGTAGTTTCTTCATCATTTACAAGTGGTTTACTTGCCTTGATTGTCAATAAAGAAATATATGGAACGACAGTTGTTATTTGGATTGATTTAGTTTATTTTGGAATAAAGAGTGTTTGATGTAGGTTGTTCAGTGTTATGGATGAGATTTGAGAAGAAGTGAATTGATTTCAAGGATCATTCGTGTGGTTTTGTATTCGGTTTTAGTTTGGATGTAAAGAATAGATACTATCTAACATATATGATTCACTAGTATGATTCCAATAATAATTACAATCAAATTTCTTTATATTTGTTTAGGAGTGCGTTTATTAGACTTAGGAATCAAAATTCAAGAACGTTGGACGTTTTTAAGGAAAGCAAAAGCTTTCGTTGCGAGAACAGTTGTTGTTTAATGTTTTTGTATAACTAGTTCCCTTTGTATGTATTTAGTTAAGCATTCATGAAAAGTATGATGCACTAATCCATAGTTGCATAATTTCGATTGAAATACAATTCACCGTTATTTACTCGGTTATGCTACATTGATTTGACCTCTTTTGATTGGTCACACATTGTGTTTCTTGTTTAACGTATGATTACTTACATCCAACCACTTTCATTTGATTATCGATTCTAATTAAATGAATAAGAGTAGTTTCTTCATCATTTACAAGTGGTTTATTTGCCTTGATTGTCAATAAAGAAATCTATGGAGTGACAGTTGTTATTTGGATTGATTTAGTTCATTTTGGAATAAAGAGTGTTTGATGTAGGTTGTTCAGTGTTACAATCAGATATCTTTATATTGGTTTAAAATTGTGTTTACTAGACTTAATAATCAAAACTGAAGAAGGTTGAACCTTGTTAAGGAAAGCAAAAGCTATCGATGCGAGAACAGTTGTTGTTTAATGTTTTGCTATAACTAGTTGCCTTTGTATGTATTTAGTTTAGCATTCATGAATTGTCTGATGCACTAATTTGTAGTTGAATAATTTCGATGGAAATACAATTCACCGTTATTTACTTGGTCATGCTACATTGATTTGACTTCTTTTTGATAGGTCACACATTGTGTTGCTTGTTTAACGTATGATTACTTACATCCCACCACTTTCATTTGATTATCGATTCTAATTAAATGAATAAGAGTAGTTTCTTCATCATTTACAAGTGGTTTACTTGCCTTGATTGTCAATAAAGAAATCTATGGAGTGACAGTTGTTATTTGGTTTGATTTAGTTAATTTTGGAATAAAGAGTGTTTGATGTAGGTTGTTCAGTGTTATGGACGAGATTTGAGGAGGAGTGGATTGATTTCAAGGGTAATTCGTGTGGTTTTGTATTTGGTTTTGGTTTTGATGTAAACAATAATACTATGTAACATATGTGATTTGCAAGTATGATTACAATGATAATTACAATCAGATATATTTATATTGGTTTAGAATTGTGTTTATTAGACTTAATAATCAAAACTGAAGAAGGTTGCACCTTGTTAAGGAAAGCAAAAGCTATCGAAGCGAGAACAGTTGTTGTTTAATGTTTTTCTATATCTAGTTGCCTTTGTATGTATTTAGTTTAGCATTCATGAATAGTCTGATGCACTAATCTGTAGTTGAATAATTTCGATTGAAATACAATTCACAGTTATTTACTTGGTCATGCTACATTGATTTGCATTCTTTTTGATAGGTCACACATTGTGTTTCTTGTTTAACGTATGATTACTTACATCTCACCACTTTCATTTGATTATCGATTCTAATTAAATGAATAAGAGTAGTTTTTTCATCATTTACAAGTGGTTTACTTGCCTTGATTGTCAATAAAGAAATCTATGGAGTGACAGTGGTTATTTGGATTGATTTAGTTCATTTTGGAATAAAGAGTGTTTGATGTAGGTTGTTCAGTGTTATGGACGAGATTTGAGGAGTGGATTCATTTCTAGGGTCATTTGTGTGGTTTTGTATTCGGTTTTGGTTTCGATATAAACAATCATACTATGTAACATATGTGCTTGAATAGTATGATTCCAATGATAATACAATCATATATCTTTATATTGGTTTAGAAGTGTGTTTATTAGACTTAATAATCAAAACACAAGAACGTTGCACGTTGTTAAGGAAAGCAAAAGCTATGGATGCGAGAACAGTTGTTGTTTAATGTTTTTGTATAACTAGTTCCCTTTGTATGTATTTACTTAAGCATTCATGAATAGTCTGATGCATTAATCCGTAGTTGAATAATTTCGATTGAAATACAATTCACCGTTATTTACTTGGTCATGCTACATTGATTTGACTTCTTTTTGATAGGTCACACATTGTGTTGCTTGTTTAACGTATGATTACTTACATCCCACCACTTTCATTTGATTATCGATTCTAATTAAATGAATAAGAGTAGTTTCTTCATCATTTACAAGTGGTTTACTTGCCTTGATTGTCAATAAAGAAATCTATGGAGTGACAGTTGTTATTTGGTTTGATTTAGTTAATTTTGGAATAAAGAGTGTTTGATGTAGGTTGTTCAGTGTTATGGACGAGATTTGAGGAGTGGATTCATTTCTAGGGTCATTTGTGTGGTTTTGTATTCGGTTTTGGTTTCGATATAAACAATCATACTATGTAACATATGTGCTTGAATAGTATGATTCCAATGATAATACAATCATATATCTTTATATTGGTTTAGAAGTGTGTTTATTAGACTTAATAATCAAAACACAAGAACGTTGCACGTTGTTAAGGAAAGCAAAAGCTATGGATGCGAGAACAGTTGTTGTTTAATGTTTTTGTATAACTAGTTCCCTTTGTATGTATTTAGTTAAGCATTCATGAATAGTCTAATGCATTAATCCGTAGTTGAATAATTTCGATTGAAATACAATTCACCGTTATTTACTTGGTCATGCTACATTGATTTGACTTCTTTTTTATAGGTCACACATTATGTTTCTTGTTAACGTATGATTACTTACATCCCAACACTTTCATTTGATTATCGAATCTAATTAAATGAATAAGAGTAGTTTCTTCATCACTTACAAGTGGTTTACTTGCCTTGATTGTCAATAAAGAAATCCATGGATTGACAGTTGTTACTTGGATTGATTTAGTTTATTTTGGAATAAAGAGTGTTTGATGTAGGTTGTTTAGTGTTATGGATGAGATTTGAGGAGGAGTGGATTGATTTCAAGGGTAATTCGTGTGGTTTTGTATTTGGTTTTGGTTTTGATGTAAACAATAATACTATGTAACATATGTTATTTGCAAGTATGATTCCAATGATAATTACAATCAGATATCTTTATATTGGTTTAGAATTGTGTTTGTTAGACTTATTAATCAAAACTGAAGAAGGTTGAACCTTGTTAAGGAAAGCAAAAGCTATCGATGCGAGAACAGTTGTTGTTTAATGTTTTTCTATAACTAGTTGCCTTTGTATGTATTTAGTTTAGCATTCATGAATAGTCTGATGCACTAATTTGTAGTTGAATAATTTCGATGGAAATACAATTCACCGTTATTTACTTGGTCATGCTACATTATTTGACTTCTTTTTGATAGGTCACACATTGTGTTGCTTGTTTAACGTATGATTACTTACATCCCACCACTTTCATTTGATTATCGATTCTAATTAAATGAATAAGAGTAGTTTCTTCATCATTTACAAGTGGTTTACTTGCCTTGATTGTCAATAAAGAAATCTATGGAGTGACAGTTGTTATTTGGTTTGATTTAGTTAATTTTGGAATAAAGAGTGTTTGATGTAGGTTGTTCAGTGTTATGGACGAGATTTGAGGAGGAGTGGATTGATTTCAAGGGTAATTCGTGTGGTTTTGTATTTTGTTTTGGTTTCGATATAAACAATCATACTATGTAACATATGTGATTTGCAAGTATGATTCCAATGATAATTACAATCAGATATCTTTATATTGGTTTAGAAGTGTGTTTATTAGACTTAATAATCAAAACACAAGAACGTTGCACGTTGTTAAGGAAAGCAAAAGCTATGGATGCGAGAACAGTTGTTGTTTAATGTTTTTGTATAACTAGTTCCCTTTGTATGTATTTAGTTAAGCATTCATGAATAGTCTAATGCATTAATCCGTAGTTGAATAATTTCGATTGAAATTCAATTCACCGTTATTTACTTGGTCATGCTACATTGATTTGACTTCTTTTTGATAGGTCACACATTATGTTTCTTGTTAACGTATGATTACTTACATCCCAACAGTTTCATTTGATTATCGAATCTAATTAAATGAATAAGAGTAGTTTCTTCATCACTTACAAGTGGTTTACTTGCCTTGATTGTCAATAAAGAAATCCATGGATTGACAGTTGTTACTTGGATTGATTTAGTTTATTTTGGAATAAAAAGTGTTTGATGTAGGTTGTTCAGTGTTATGGATGAGATTTGAGGAGGAGTGGATTGATTTCAAGGGTAATTCGTGTGGTTTTGTATTTGGTTTTGCTTTTGATGTAAACAATAATACTATGTAACATATGTGCTTGAATAGTATGATTCCAATGATAATACAATCATATATCTTTATATTGGTTTAGAATTGTGTTTGTTAGACTTAATAATCAAAACACAAGAACGTTGAACCTTGTTAAGGAAAGCAAAAGCTATCGATGCGAGAACAGTTGTTGTTTAATGTTTTTCTATAACTAGTTGCCTTTGTATGTATTTAGTTTAGCATTCATGAATTGTCTGATGCACTAATATGTAGTTGAATAATTTCGATGGAAATACAATTCACCGTTATTTACTTGGTCATGCTACATTGATTTGACTTCTTTTTGATAGGTCACACATTGTGTTGCTTGTTTAACGTATGATTACTTACATCCCACCACTTTCATTTGATTATCGATTCTAATTAAATGAATAAGAGTAGTTTCTTCATCATTTACAAGTGGTTTACTTGCCTTGATTGTCAATAAAGAAATCTATGGAGTGACAGTTGTTATTTGGTTTGATTTAGTTAATTTTGGAATAAAGAGTGTTTGATGTAGGTTGTTCAGTGTTATGGACGAGATTTGAGGAGGAGTGGATTGATTTCAAGGGTAATTCGTGTGGTTTTGTATTTGGTTTTGGTTTTGATGTAAACAATAATACTATGTAACATATGTGATTTGCAAGTATGATTACAATGATAATTACAATCAGATATATTTATATTGGTTTAGAATTGTGTTTATTAGACTTAATAATCAAAACTGAAGAAGGTTGCACCTTGTTAAGGAAAGCAAAAGCTATCGAAGCGAGAACAGTTGTTGTTTAATGTTTTTCTATATCTAGTTGCCTTTGTATGTATTTAGTTTAGCATTCACGAATAGTCTGATGCACTAATCTGTAGTTGAATAATTTCGATTGAAATACAATTCACAGTTATTTACTTGGTCATGCTACATTGATTTGCATTCTTTTTGATAGGTCACACATTGTGTTTCTTGTTTAACGTATGATTACTTACATCTCACCACTTTCATTTGATTATCGATTCTAATTAAATGAATAAGAGTAGTTTTTTCATCATTTACAAGTGGTTTACTTGCCTTGATTGTCAATAAAGAAATCTATGGAGTGACAGTGGTTATTTGGATTGATTTAGTTCATTTTGGAATAAAGAGTGTTTGATGTAGGTTGTTCAGTGTTATGGACGAGATTTGAGGAGTGGATTCATTTCTAGGGTCATTTGTGTGGTTTTGTATTCGGTTTTGGTTTCGATATAAACAATCATACTATGTAACATATGTGCTTGAATAGTATGATTCCAATGATAATACAATCATATATCTTTATATTGGTTTAGAAGTGTGTTTATTAGACTTAATAATCAAAACACAAGAACGTTGCACGTTGTTAAGGAAAGCAAAAGCTATGGATGCGAGAACAGTTGTTGTTTAATGTTTTTGTATAACTAGTTCCCTTTGTATGTATTTACTTAAGCATTCATGAATAGTCTGATGCATTAATCCGTAGTTGAATAATTTCGATTGAAATACAATTCACCGTTATTTACTTGGTCATGCTACATTGATTTGACTTCTTTTTGATAGGTCACACATTGTGTTGCTTGTTTAACGTATGATTACTTACATCCCACCACTTTCATTTGATTATCGATTCTAATTAAATGAATAAGAGTAGTTTCTTCATCATTTACAAGTGGTTTACTTGCCTTGATTGTCAATAAAGAAATCTATGGAGTGACAGTTATTATTTGGTTTGATTTAGTTAATTTTGGAATAAAGAGTGTTTGATGTAGGTTGTTCAGTGTTATGGACGAGATTTGAGGAGTGGATTCATTTCTAGGGTCATTTGTGTGGTTTTGTATTCGGTTTTGGTTTCGATATAAACAATCATACTTTGTAACATATGTGCTTGAATAGTATGATTCCAATGATAATACAATCATATATCTTTATATTGGTTTAGAAGTGTGTTTATTAGACTTAATAATCAAAACACAAGAACGTTGCACGTTGTTAAGGAAAGCAAAAGCTATGGATGCGAGAACAGTTGTTGTTTAATGTTTTTGTATAACTAGTTCCCTTTGTATGTATTTAGTTAAGCATTCATGAATAGTCTAATGCATTAATCCGTAGTTGAATAATTTCGATTGAAATACAATTCACCGTTATTTACTTGGTCATGCTACATTGATTTGACTTCTTTTTGATAGGTCACACATTGTGTTTCTTGTTAACGTATGATTACTTACATCCCAACACTTTCATTTGATTATCGAATCTAATTAAATGAATAAGAGTAGTTTCTTCATCACTTACAAGTGGTTTACTTGCCTTGATTGTCAATAAAGAAATCCATGGATTGACAGTTGTTACTTGGATTGATTTAGTTTATTTTGGAATAAAAAGTGTTTGATGTAGGTTGTTCAGTGTTATGGATGAGATTTGAGGAGGAGTGGATTGATTTCAAGGGAAATTCGTGTGGTTTTGTATTTGGTTTTGGTTTTGATGTAAACAATAATACTATGTAACATATGTGCTTGAATAGTATGATTCCAATGATAATACAATCATATATCTTTATATTGGTTTAGAATTGTGTTTGTTAGACTTAATAATCAAAACACAAGAACGTTGAACCTTGTTAAGGAAAGCAAAAGCTATCGATGCGAGAACAGTTGTTGTTTAATGTTTTTCTATAACTAGTTGCCTTTGTATGTATTTAGTTTAGCATTCATGAATTGTCTGATGCACTAATATGTAGTTGAATAATTTCGATGGAAATACAATTCACCGTTATTTACTTGGTCATGCTACATTGATTTGACTTCTTTTTGATAGGTCACACATTGTGTTGCTTGTTTAACGTATGATTACTTACATCCCACCACTTTCATTTGATTATCGATTCTAATTAAATGAATAAGAGTAGTTTCTTCATCATTTACAAGTGGTTTACTTGCCTTGATTGTCAATAAAGAAATCCATGGATTGACAGTTGTTACTTGGATTGATTTAGTTTATTTTGGAATAAAGAGTGTTTGATGTAGGTTGCTCAGTGTTATGGACGAGATTTGAGGAGGAGTGGATTGATTTCAAGGGTAATTCGTGTGGTTTTGTATTTGGTTTTGGTTTTGATGTAAACAATAATACTATGTAACATATGTGATTTGCAAGTATGATTACAATGATAATTACAATCAGATATATTTATATTGGTTTAGAATTGTGTTTATTAGACTTAATAATCAAAACTGAAGAAGGTTGCACCTTGTTAAGGAAAGCAAAAGCTATCGAAGCGAGAACAGTTGTTGTTTAATGTTTTTCAATAACTAGTTGCCTTTGTATGTATTTAGTTTAGCATTCATGAATAGTCTGATGCACTAATCTGTAGTTGAATAATTTCGATTGAAATACAATTCACAGTTATTTACTTGGTCATGCTACATTGATTTGCATTCTTTTTGATAGGTCACACATTGTGTTTCTTGTTTAACGTATGATTACTTACATCTCATCACTTTCATTTGATTATCGATTCTAATTAAATGAATAAGAGTAGTTTCTTCATCATTTACAAGTGGTTTACTTGCCTTGATTGTCAATAAAGAAATCTATGGAGTGACAGTGGTTATTTGGATTGATTTAGTTAATTTTGGAATAAAGAGTGTTTGATGTAGGTTGTACAGTGTTATGGACGAGATTTGAGGAGGAGTGGATTGATTTCAAGGGTAATTCGTGTGGTTTTGTATTTGGTTTTGGTTTCGATATAAACAATCATACTATGTAACATATGTGATTTGCAAGTATGATTCCAATGATAATTACAATCAGATATCTTTATATTGGTTTAGAAGTGTGTTTATTAGACTTAATAATCAAAACACAAGAACGTTGCACGTTGTTAAGGAAAGCAAAAGCTATGGATGCGAGAACAGTTGTTGTTTAATGTTTTTGTATAACTAGTTCCTTTTGTATGTATTTACTTAAGCATTCATGAATAGTCTGATGCATTAATCCGTAGTTGAATAATTTCGATTGAAATACAATTCACCGTTATTTACTTGGTCATGCTACATTGATTTGACTTCTTTTTGATAGGTCACACATTGTGTTGCTTGTTTAACGTATGATTACTTACATCCCACCACTTTCATTTGATTATTGATTCTAATTAAATGAATAAGAGTAGTTTCTTCATCATTTACAAGTGGTTTACTTGCCTTGATTGTCAATAAAGAAATCTATGGAGTGACAGTTGTTATTTGGTTTGATTTAGTTAATTTTGGAATAAAGAGTGTTTGATGTAGGTTGTTCAGTGTTATGGACGAGATTTGAGGAGGAGTGGATTGATTTCAAGGGTAATTCGTGTGGTTTTGTATTTGGTTTTGGTTTTGATGTAAACAATAATACTATGTAACATATGTGATTTGCAAGTATGATTACAATGATAATTACAATCAGATATATTTATATTGGTTTAGAATTGTGTTTATTAGACTTAATAATCAAAACTGAAGAAGGTTGCACCTTGTTAAGGAAAGCAAAAGCTATCGAAGCGAGAACAGTTGTTGTTTAATGTTTTTCTATAACTAGTTGCCTTTGTATGTATTTAGTTTAGCATTCATGAATAGTCTGATGCACTAATCTGTAGTTGAATAATTTCGATTGAAATACAATTCACAGTTATTTACTTGGTCATGCTACATTGATTTGCATTCTTTTTGATAGGTCACACATTGTGTTTCTTGTTTAACGTATGATTACTTACATCTCACCACTTTCATTTGATTATCGATTCTAATTAAATGAATAAGAGTAGTTTCTTCATCATTTACAAGTGGTTTACTTGCCTTGATTGTCAATAAAGAAATCTATGGAGTGACAGTGGTTATTTGGATTGATTTAGTTCATTTTGGAATAAAAAGTGTTTGATGTAGGTTGTTCAGTGGTATGGACGAGATTTGAGGAGTGGATTCATTTCTAGGGTCATTTGTGTGGTTTTGTATTCGGTTTTGGTTTCGATATAAACAATCATACTATGTAACATATGTGCTTGAATAGTATGATTCCAATGATAATACAATCATATATCTTTATATTGGTTTAGAAGTGTGTTTATTAGACTTAATAATCAAAACACAAGAACGTTGCACGTTGTTAAGGAAAGCAAAAGCTATGGATGCGAGAACAGTTGTTGTTTAATGTTTTTGTATAACTAGTTCCCTTTGTATGTATTTAGTTAAGCATTCATGAATAGTCTAATGCATTAATCCGTAGTTGAATAATTTCGATTGAAATACAATTCACCGTTATTTACTTGGTCATGCTAAATTGATTTGACTTCTTTTTATAGGTCACACATTATGTTTCTTGTTAACGTATGATTACTTACATCCCAACACTTTCATTTGATTATCGAATCTAATTAAATGAATAAGAGTAGTTTCTTCATCACTTACAAGTGGTTTACTTGCCTTGATTGTCAATAAAGAAATCCATGGATTGACAGTTGTTACTTGGATTGATTTAGTTTATTTTGGAATAAAGAGTGTTTGATGTAGGTTGTTCAGTGTTATGGATGAGATTTGAGGAGGAGTGGATTGATTTCAAGGGTAATTCGTGTGGTTTTGTATTTGGTTTTGGTTTTGATGTAAACAATAATACTATGTAACATATGTTATTTGCAAGTATGATTCCAATGATAATTACAATCAGATATCTTTATATTGGTTTAGAATTGTGTTTGTTAGACTTAATACAAAACTGAAGAAGGTTGAACCTTGTTAAGGAAAGCAAAAGCTATCGATACGAGAACAGTTGTTGTTTAATGTTTTTCTATAACTAGTTGCCTTTGTATGTATTTAGTTTAGCATTCATGAATAGTCTGATGCACTAATTTGTAGTTGAATAATTTTGATGGAAATACAATTCACCGTTATTTACTTGGTCATGCTACATTGATTTGACTTCTTTTTGATAGGTCACACATTGTGTTGCTTGTTTAACGTATGATTACTTACATCCCACCACTTTCATTTGATTGTCGATTCTAATTAAATGAATAAGAGTAGTTTCTTCATCATTTACAAGTGGTTTACTTGCCTTGATTGTCAATAAAGAAATCTATGGAGTGACAGTTGTTATTTGGTTTGATTTAGTTAATTTTGGAATAAAGAGTGTTTGATGTAGGTTGTACAGTGTTATGGACGAGATTTGAGGAGGAGTGGATTGATTTCAAGGGTAATTCGTGTGGTTTTGTATTTGGTTTTGGTTTCGATATAAACAATCATACTATGTAACATATGTGATTTGCAAGTATGATTCCAATGATAATTACAATCAGATATCTTTATATTGGTTTAGAAGTGTGTTTATTAGACTTAATAATCAAAACACAAGAACGTTGCACGTTGTTAAGGAAAGCAAAAGCTATGGATGCGAGAACAGTTGTTGTTTAATGTTTTTGTATAACTAGTTCCCTTTGTATGTATTTAGTTAAGCATTCATGAATAGTCTAATGCATTAATCTGTAGTTGAATAATTTCGATTGAAATTCAATTCACCGTTATTTACTTGGTCATGCTACATTGATTTGACTTCTTTTTGATAGGTCACACATTATGTTTCTTGTTAACGTATGATTACTTACATCCCAACACTTTCATTTGATTATCGAATCTAATTAAATGAATAAGAGTAGTTTCTTCATCACTTACAAGTGGTTTACTTGCCTTGATTGTCAATAAAGAAATCCATGGATTGACAGTTGTTACTTGGATTGATTTAGTTTATTTTGGAATAAAAAGTGTTTGATGTAGGTTGTTCAGTGTTATGGATGAGATTTGAGGAGGAGTGGATTGATTTCAAGGGTAATTCGTGTGGTTTTGTATTTGGTTTTGGTTTTGATGTAAACAATAATACTATGTAACATATGTGCTTGAATAGTTTGATTCCAATGATAATACAATCGTATATCTTTATATTGGTTTAGAATTGTGTTTGTTAGACTTAATAATCAAAACACAAGAACGTTGAACCTTGTTAAGGAAAGCAAAAGCTATCGATGCGAGAACAGTTGTTGTTTAATGTTTTTCTATAACTAGTTGCCTTTGTATGTATTTAGTTTAGCATTCATGAATTGTCTGATGCACTAATTTGTAGTTGAATAATTTCGATGGAAATACAATTCACCGTTATTTACTTGGTCATGCTACATTGATTTGACTTCTTTTTGATAGGTCACACATTGTGTTGCTTGTTTAACGTATGATTACTTACATCCCACCACTTTCATTTGATTATCGATTCTAATTAAATGAATAAGAGTAGTTTCTTCATCATTTACAAGTGGTTTACTTGCCTTGATTGTCAATAAAGAAATCCATGGATTGACAGTTGTTACTTGGATTGATTTAGTTTATTTTGGAATAAAGAGTGTTTGATGTAGGTTGTTCAGTGTTATGGACGAGATTTGACGAGGAGTGCATTGATTTCAAGGGTAATTCGTGTGGTTTTGTATTTGGTTTTGGTTTTGATGTAGACAATAATACTATGTAACATATGTGATTTGCAAGTATGATTCCAATGATAATTACAATCAGATATCTTTATATTGGTTTAGAATTGTGTTTATTAGACTTAATAATCAAAACTAAAGAAGGTTGAACCTTGTTAGGGAAAGCAAAAGCTATCGATGCGAGAACAGTTGTTGTTTAATGTTTTTCTATAACTAGTTGCCTTTGTATGTATTTAGTTTAGCATTCATGAATTGTCTGATGTACTAATTTGTAGTTGAATAATTTCGATGGAAATACAATTCACCGTTATTTACTTGGTCATGCTACATTGATTTGACTTCTTGTTGATAGGTCACACATTGTGTTGCTTGTTTAACGTATGATTACTTACATCCCACCACTTTCATTTGATTATCGATTCTAATTAAATGAATAAGAGTAGTTTCTTCATCATTTAGAAGTGCTTTACTTGCCTTGATTGTCAATAAAGAAATCTATGGAGTGACAGTTGTTATTTGGTTTGATTTAGTTAATTTTGGAATAAAGAGTGTTTGATGTAGGTTGTTCAGTGTTATGGACGAGATTTGAGGAGGAGTGGATTGATTTCAAGGGTAATTCGTGTGGTTTTGTATTTGGTTTTGGTTTTGATGTAAACAATAATACTATGTAACATATGTGATTTGCAAGTATGATTCCAATGATAATTACAATCAGATATCTTTATATTGGTTTAGAATTGTGTTTATTAGACTTAATAATCAAAACTGAAGAAGGTTGCACCTTGTTAAGGAAAGCAAAAGCTATCGATGCGAGAACAGTTGTTGTTTAATGTTTTTCTATAACTAGTTCCCTTTGTATGTATTTAGTTTAGCATTCATGAATAGTCTGATGCACTAATCTGTAGTTGAATAGTTTCGATTGAAATACAATTCACAGTTATTTACTTGGTCATGCTACATTGATTTGCATTCTTTTTGATAGGTCACACATTGTGTTTCTTGTTTAACGTATGATTACTTACATCTCACCAATTTCATTTGATTATCGATTCTAATTAAATGAATAAGAGTAGTTTCTTCATCATTTACAAGTGGTTTACTTGCCTTGATTGTCAATAAAGAAATCTATGGAGTGACAGTGGTTATTTGGATTGATTTAGTTCATTTTGGAATAAAGAGTGTTTGATGTAGGTTGTTCAGTGTTATGGACGAGATTTGAGGAGTGGATTCATTTCTAGGGTCATTTGTGTGGTTTTGTATTCGGTTTTGGTTTCGATATAAACAATCATACTATGTAACATATGTGCTTGAATAGTATGATTCCAATGATAATACAATCATATATCTTTATATTGGTTTAGAAGTGTGTTTATTAGACTTAATAATCAAAACACAAGAACGTTGCACGTTGTTAAGGAAAGCAAAGGCTATGGATGCGAGAACAGTTGTTGTTTAATGTTTTTGTATAACTAGTTCCCTTTGTATGTATTTAGTTAAGCATTCATGAATAGTCTAATGCATTAATCCGTAGTTGAATAATTTCGATTGAAATACAAGTCACCGTTATTTACTTGGTCATGCTACATTGATTTGACTTCTTTTTGATAGGTCACACATTATGTTTCTTGTTAACGTATGATTACTTACATCCCAACACTTTCATTTGATTATCGAATCTTATTAAATGAATAAGAGTAGTTTCTTTATCACTTACAAGTGGTTTACTTGCCTTGATTGTCAATAAAGAAATCCATGAATTGACAGTTGTTACTTGGATTGATTTAGTTCATTTTGGAATAAAAAGTGTTTGATGTAGGTTGTTTAGTGTTATGGATGAGATTTGAGGAGGAGTGGATTGATTTCAAGGGTAATTCGTGTGGTTTTGTATTTTGTTTTGGTTTTGATGTAAACAATAATACTATGTAACAATAGTGATTTGCAAGTATGATTCCAATGATAATTACAATCAGATATCTTTATATTGGTTTAGAATTGTGTTTATTAGACTTAATAATCAAAACTGAAGAAGGTTGAACCTTGTTAAGGAAAGCAAAAGCTATCGATGCGAGAACAGTTGTTGTTTAATGTTTTTCTATAACTAGTTGCCTTTGTATGTATTTAGTTTAGCATTCATGAATTGTCTGATGCACTAATTTGTAGTTGAATAATTTCGATGGAAATACAATTCACCGTTATTTACTTGGTCATGCTACATTGATTTGACTTCTTTTTGATAGGTCACACATTGTGTTGCTTGTTTAACGTATGATTACTTACATCCCACCACTTTCATCTGATTATCGATTCTAATTAAATGAATAAGAGTAGTTTCTTCATCATTTACAAGTGGTTTACTTGCCTTGATTGTCAATAAAGAAATCTATGGAGTGACAGTTGTTATTTGGTTTGATTTAGTTAATTTTGGAATAAAGAGTGTTTGATGTAGGTTGTTCAGTGTTATGGACGAGATTTGAGGAGGAGTGGATTGACCTCAAGGGTAATTCGTGTGGTTTTATATTTGGTTTTGGTTTTGATGTAAACAATAATACTATGTAACATATGTGATTTGCAAGTATGATCCCAATGATAATTACAATCAGATATCTTTATATTGGTTTAGAATTGTGTTTATTAGACTTAATAATCAAAACTGAAGAAGGTTGCACCTTGTAAGGAAAGCAAAAGCTATCGATGCGAGAACAGTTGTTGTTTAATGTTTTTTATAACTAGTTCCCTTTGTATGTATTTAGTTTAGCATTCATGAATAGTCTGATGCACTAATCTGTAGTTGAATAATTTCGATTGAAATACAATTCACAGTTATTTACTTGGTCATGCTACATTGATTTGCATTCTTTTAGATAGGTCACACATTGTGTTTCTTGTTTAACGTATGATTACTTACATCTCACCACTTTCATTTGATTATCGATTCTAATTAAATGAATAAGAGTAGTTTCCTCATCATTTATAAGTGGTTTACTTGCCTTGATTGTCAATAAAGAAATCTATGGAGTGACAGTGGTTATTTGGATTGATTTAGTTCATTATGGAATAAAGAGTGTTTGATGTAGGTTGTTCAGTGTTATGGACGAGATTTGAGGAGTGGATTCATTTCTAGGGTCATTTGTGTGGTTTTGTATTCGGTTTTGGTTTCGATATAAACAATCATACTATGTAACATATGTGCTTGAATAGTATGATTCCAATGATAATACAATCATATATCTTTATATTGGTTTAGAAGTGTGTTTATTAGACTTAATAATCAAAACACAAGAACGTTGCACGTTGTTAAGGAAAGCAAAAGCTATGGATGCGAGAACAGTTGTTGTTTAATGTTTTTGTATAACTAGTTCCCTTTGTATGTATTTAGTTAAGCATTCATGAATAGTCTGATGCATTAATCCGTAGTTGAATAATTTTGATTGAAATACAATTCATCGTTATTTACTTGGTCATGCTACATTGATTTGACTTCTTTTTGATAGGTCACACATTGTGTTTCTTGTTAACGTATGATTACTTACATCCCAACACTTTCATTTGATTATCGAATCTAATTAAATGAATAAGAGTAGTTTCTTCATCACTTACAAGTGGTTTACTTGCCTTGATTGTCAATAAAGAAATCCTTGGATTGACAGTTGTTACTTGGATTGACTTAGTTCATTTTGGAATAAAGAGTGTTTGATGTAGGTTGTTCAGTGTTATGGATGAGATTTGAGGAGGAGTGGATTGATTTCAAGGGTAATTCGTGTGGTTTTGTATTTGGTTTTGGTTTTGATGTAAACAATAACACTATGTAACATATGTGATTTGCAAGTATGATTCCAATGATAATTACAATCAGATATCTTTATATTGGTTTAAAACTGTGTTTATTAGACTTAATAATCAAAACTAAAGAAGGTTGAACCTTGTTAAGGAAAGCAAAAGCTATCGATGCGAGAACAGTTGTTGTTTAATGTTTTTCTATAACTAGTTGCCTTTGTATGTATTTAGTTAAGCATTCATGAATTGTCTGATGCACTAATTTGTAGTTGAATAATTTCGATGGAAATACAATTCACCGTTATTTACTTGGTCATGCTACATTGATTTGACTTCTTTTTGATAGGTCACACATTGTGTTGCTTGTTTAACGTATGATTACTTTCATCCCACCACTTTCATTTTGATTATCGATTCTAATTAAATAAATAAGAGTAGTTTCTTCATCATTTACAAGTGGTTTACTTGCCTTGATTGTCAATAAAGAAATCTATGGAGTGACAGTTGTTATTTGGTTTTATTTAGTTAATTTTGGAATAAAGAGTGTTTGATGTAGGTTGTTCAGTGTTATGGACGAGATTTGAGGAGGAGTGGATTGATTTCAAGGGTAATTCGTGTGGTTTTGTATTTGGTTTTGGTTTTGATGTAAACAATAATACTATGTAACATATGTGATTTGCAAGTATGATTCCAATGATAATTACAATCAGATATCTTTATATTGGTTTAGAATTGTGTTTATTAGACTTAATAATCAAAACTGAAGAAGGTTGAACCTTGTTAAGGAAAGCAAAAGCTATCGATGCGAGAACAGTTGTTGTTTAATGTTTTTCTATAACTAGTTGCCTTTGTATGTATTTAGTTTAGCATTCATGAATAGTCTGATGCACTAATCTGTAGTTGAATAATTTTGATTGAAATACAATTCACAGTTATTTACTTGGTCATGCTACATTGATTTGCATTCTTTTTGATAGGTCAAACATTGTGTTTCTTGTTTAACGTATGATTACTTACATCTCACCACTTTCATTTGATTATCGATTCTAATTAAATGAATAAGAGTAGTTTCTTCATCATTTACAAGTGGTTTACTTGCCTTGATTGTCAATAAAGAAATCTATTGAGTGACAGTGGTTATTTGGATTGATTTAGTTCATTTTGGAATAAAGAGTGTTTGATGTAGGTTGTTCAGTGTTATGGACGAGATTTGAGGAGTGGATTCATTTCTAGGGTCATTTGTGTGGTTTTGTATTCGGTTTTGGTTTCGATATAAACAATGATACTATGTAACATATGTGCTTGAATAGTATGATTCCAATGATAATACAATCATATATCTTTATATTGGTTTAGAAGTGTGTTTATTAGACTTAATAATCAGAACACAAGAACGTTGCACGTTGTTAAGGAAAGCAAAAGCTATGGATGCGAGAACAGTTGTTGTTTAATGTTTTTGTATAACTAGTTCCCTTTGTATGTATTTAGTTAAGCATTCATGAATAGTCTGATGCATTAATCCGTAGTTGAATAATTTCGATTGAAATACAATTCACCGTTATTTACTTGGTCATGCTACATTGATTTGACTTCTTTTTTATAGGTCACACATTGTGTTTCTTGTTAACGTATGATTACTTACATCCCAACACTTTCATTTGATTATCAAATCTAATTAAATGAATAAGAGTAGTTTCTTCATCTCTTACAAGTGGTTTACTTGCCTTGATTGTCAATAAAGAAATCCTTAGATTGACAGTTGTTACTTGGATTGACTTAGTTTATTTTGGAATAAAGAGTGTTTGATGTAGGTTGTTTAGTGTTATGGATGAGATTTGAGGAGGAGTGGATTGATTTCAAGGGTAATTCGTGTGGTTTTGTATTTGGTTTTGGTTTTGATGTAAACAATAATACTATGTAACATATGTGATTTGCAAGTATGATTCCAATGATAATTACAATCAGATATCTTTATATTGGTTTAGAATTGTGTTTATTAGACTTAATAATCAAAACTGAAGAAGGTTGAACCTTGTTAAGGAAAGCAAAAGCTATCGATGCGAGAACAGTTGTTGTGTAATGTTTTTCTATAACTAGTTGCCTTTGTATGTATTTAGTTTAGCATTCATGAATTGTCTGATGCGCTAATTTGTAGTTGAATAATTTCGATGGAAATACAATTCACCGTTATTTACTTGGTCATGCTACATTGATTTGACTTCCTTTTGATAGGTCACACATTGTGTTGCTTGTTTAACATATGATTACTTACATCCCACCACTTTCATTTGATTATCGATTCTAATTAAATGAATAAGAGTAGTTTCTTCATTATTTACAAGTGGTTTACTTGCCTTGATTGTCAATAAAGAAATCTATGGAGTGACAGTTGTTATTTGGTTTGATTTAGTTAATTTTGGAATAAAGAGTGTTTGATGTAGGTTGTTTAGTGTTATGGACGAGATTTGAGGAGGAGTGGATTGATTTCAAGGGTAATTCGTGTGGTTTTGTATTTGGTTTTGGTTTTGATGTAAACAATAATACTATGTAACATATGTGATTTGCAAGTATGATTCCAATGATAATTACAATCAGATATCTTTATATTGGTTTAGAATTGTGATTATTAGACTTAATAATCAAAACTGAAGAAGGTTGAACCTTGTTAAGGAAAGCAAAAGCTATCGATGCGAGAACAGTTGTTGTTTAATGTTTTTCTATAACTAGTTGCCTTTGTATGTATTTAGTTTAGCATTCATGAATTGTCTGATGCACTAATTTGTAGTTGAATAATTTCGATGGAAATACAATTCACCGTTATTTACTTGGTCATGCTACATTGATTTGACTTCTTTTTGATAGGTCACACATTGTGTTGCTTGTTTAACGTATAATTACTTACATCCCACCACTTTCATTTGATTATCGATTCTAATTAAATGAATAAGAGTAGTTTTTTCATCATTTACAAGTGGTTTACTTGCCTTGATTGTCAATAAAGAAATCTATGGAGTGACAGTTGTTATTTGGTTTGATTTAGTTAATTTTGGAATAAAGAGTGTTTGATGTCGGTTGTTCAGTCTTATGGAAGAGATTTGAGGAGGAGTGGATTGATTTCAAGGGTAATTCGTGTGGTTTTGTATTTGGTTTTGGCTTTGATGTAAACAATAATACTATGTAACATATGTGATTTGCAAGTATGATTCCAATGATAATTACAATCAGATATCTTTATATTGGTTTAGAATTGTGTTTATTAGACTTAATAATCAAAACTGAAGAAGGTTGAACCTTGTTAAGGAAAGCAAAAGCTATCGATGCGAGAACAGTTGTTGTTTAATGTTTTTCTATAACTAGTTCCCTTTGTATGTATTTAGTTTAGCATTCATGGATAGTCTGATGCACTAATCTGTAGTTGAATAATTTCGATTGAAATACAATTCACAGTTATTTACTTGGTCATGCTACATTGATTTGCATTCTTTTTGATAGGTCACACATTGTGTTTCTTGTTTAACGTATGATTACTTACATCTCACCACTTTCATTTGATTGTCGATTCTAATTAAATGAATAAGAGTAGTTTCTTCATCATTTACAAGTGGTTTACTTGCCTTGATTGTCAATAAAGAAATCTATGGAGTGACAGTGGTTATTTGGATTGATTTAGTTCATTTTGGAATAAAGAGTGTTTGATGTAGGTTGTTCAGTGTTATGGACGAGATTTGAGGAGTGGATTCATTTCTGGGGTCATTTGTGTGGTTTTGTATTCGGTTTTGGTTTCGATATAAACAATCATACTATGTAACATATGTGCTTGAATAGTTTGATTCCAATGATAATACAATCATATATCTTTATATTGGTTTAGAAGTGTGTTTATTAGACTTAATAATCAAAACACAAGAACGTTGCACGTTGTTAAGGAAAGCAAAAGCTATGGATGCGAGAACAGTTGTTGTTTAATGTTTTTCTATAACTAGTTGCCTTTGTATGTATTTAGTTTAGCATTCATGAATTGTCTGATGCACTAATTTGTAGTTGAATAATTTCGATGGAAATATAATTCACCGTTATTTACTTGGTCATGCTACATTGATTTGACTTCTTTTTAATAGGTCACACATTGTGTTTCTTGTTAACGTATGATTACTTACATCCCAACACTTTTGTTTGATTATCGAATCTAATTAAATTAATAAGAGTAGTTTCTTCATCACTTACAAGTGGTTTACTTGCCTTGATTGTCAATAAAGTAATCCGTGGATTGACAGTTGTTACTTGGATTGATTTAGTTTATTTTTGAATAAAGAGTGTTTGATGTAGGTTGTTCAGTGTTATGGACGAGATTTGAGGAGGAGTGGATTGATTTCAAGGGTAATTCGTGTGGTTTTGTATTTGGTTTTGGTTTTGATGTAAACAATAATACTATGTAACATATGTGATTTGCAAATATGATTCCAATGATAATTACAATCAGATATCTTTATATTGGTTTAGAATTGTGTTTATTAGACTTAATAATCAAAACTGAAGAAGGTTGAACCTTGTTAAGGAAAGCAAAAGCTATCGATGCGAGAACAGTTGTTGTTTAATGTTTTTCTATAACTAGTTGCCTTTGTATGTATTTAGTTTAGCATTCATGAATTGTCTGATGCACTAATTTGTAGTTGAATAATTTCGATGGAAATACAATTCACCGTTATTTACTTGGTCATGCTACATTGATTTGACTTCTTTTTGATAGGTCACACATTGTGTTGCTTGTTTAACGTATAATTACTTACATCCCACCACTTTCATTTGATTATCGATTCTAATTAAATGAATAAGAGTAGTTTCTTCATCATTTACAAGTGGTTTACTTGCCTTGATTGTCAATAAAGAAATCTATGGAGTGACAGTTGTTATTTGGTTTGATTTAGTTAATTTTGGAATAAAGAGTGTTTGATGTAGGTTGTTCAGTGTTATGGACGAGATTTGAGGAGGAGTGGATTGATTTCAAGGGTAATTCGTGTGGTTTTGTATTTGGTTTTGGCTTTGATGTAAACAATAATACTATGTAACATATGTGATTTGCAAGTATGATTCCAATGATAATTACAATCAGATATCTTTATATTGGTTTAGAATTGTGTTTATTAGACTTAATAATCAAAACTGAAGAAGGTTGAACCTTGTTAAGGAAAGCAAAAGCTATCGATGCGAGAACAGTTGTTGTTTAATGTTTTTCTATAACTAGTTGCCTTTGTATGTATTTAGTTTAGCATTCATGAATTGTCTGATGCACTAATTTGTAGTTGAATAATTTCGATGGAAATACAATTCGCCGTTATTTACTTGGTCATGCTACATTGATTTGAATTCTTTTTGATAGGTCACACATTGTGTTTCTTGTTAACGTATGATTACTTACATCCCAACACTTTCATTTGATTATCGAATCTAATTAAATTAATAAGAGTAGTTTCTTCATCACTTACAAGTGGTTTACTTGCCTTGATTGTCAATAAAGTAATCCATGGATTGACAGTTGTTACTTGGATTGATTTAGTTTGTTTTGAAATAAAGAGTGTTTGATGCAGGTTGTTCAGTGTTATGGATGAGATTTGAGGAGGAGTGGATTGATTTCAAGGGTAATTTGTGTGGTTTTGTATTTGGTTTTGGTTTTGATGTAAACAATAATACTATGAAACATATGTGATTTGCAAGTATGATTCCAATGATAATTACAATCAGATATCTTTATATTGGTTTAGAATTGTGTTTATTAGACTTAATAATCAAAACTGAAGAAGGTTGCACCTTGTTAAGGAAAGCAAAAGCTATCGATGCGAGAACAGTTGTTGTTTAATGTTTTTCTATAACTAGTTCCTCTGTATGTATTTAGTTTAGCATTCATGAATAGTCTGATGCACTAATCTGTAGTTGAATAATTTTGATTGAAATACAATTCACAGTTATTTACTTGGTCATGCTACATTGATTTGCATTCTTTTTGATAGGTCACACATTGTGTTTATTGTTTAACGTATGATTACTTACATCTCACCACTTTCATTTGATTATCGTTTCTAGTTAAATGAATAAGAGTAGTTTCTTCATCATTTACAAGTGGTTTACTTGCCTTGATTGTCAATAAAGAAATCTATGGAGTGACAGTGGTTATTTGGATTGATTTAATTCATTTTGGAATAAAGAGTGTTTGATGTAGGTTGTTTAGTGTTATGGACGAGATTTGAGGAGTGGATTCATTTCTAGGGTCGTTTGTGTGGTTTTGTATTCGGTTTTGGTTTCGATATAAACAATCATACTATGTAACATATGTGCTTGAATAGTTTGATTCCAATGATAATACAATCATATATCTTTATATTGGTTTAGAAGTGTGTTTATTAGACTTAATAATCAAAACACAAGAACGTTGCACGTTGTTAAGGAAAGCAAAAGCTATGGATGCGAGAACAGTTGTTGTTTAATGTTTTTGTATAACTAGTTCCCTTTGTATGTATTTAGTTAAGCATTCATGAATAGTCTGATGCATTAATCCGTAGTTGAATAATTTCGATTGAAATACAATTCACCGTTATTTACTTGGTCATGCTACATTGATTTGACTTCTTTTTGATAGGTCACACATTGTGTTTCTTGTTAACGTATGATTACTTACATCCCAACACTTTCATTTGATTATCGAATCTAATTAAATGAATAAGAGTAGTTTCTTCATCACTTACAAGTGGTTTACTTGCCTTGATTGTCAATAAAGTAATCCATGGATTGACAGTTGTTACTTGGATTGATTTAGTTTATTTTTGAATAAAGAGTGTTTGATGTAGGTTGTTCAGTGTTATGGACGAGATTTGAGGAGGAGTGGATTGATTTCAAGGGTAATTCGTGTGGTTTTGTATTTGGTTTTGGTTTTGATGTAAACAATAATACTATGTAACATATGTGATTTGCAAGTATGATTCCAATGATAATTACAATCAGATATCTTTATATTGGTTTAGAATTGTGTTTATTAGACTTAATAATCAAAACTGAAGAAGGTTGAAACTTGTTAAGGAAAGCAAAAGCTATCGATGCGAGAACAGTTGTTGTTTAATGTTTTTCTATAACTAGTTGCCTTTGTATGTATTTAGTTTAGCATTCATGAATTGTTTGATGCACTAATTTGTAGTTGAATAATTTCGATGGAAATACAATTCATCGTTATTTACTTGGTCATGCTACATTGATTTGACTTCTTTTTGATAGGTCACACATTGTGTTGCTTGTTTAACGTATAATTACTTACATCCCACCACTTTCATTTGATTATCGATTCTAATTAAATGAATAAGAGTAGTTTCTTCATCATTTACAAGTGGTTTACTTGCCTTGATTGTCAATAAAGAAATCTATGGAGTGACAGTTGTTATTTGGTTTGATTTAGTTAATTTTGGAATAAAGAGTGTTTGATGTAGGTTGTTCAGTGTTATGGCCGAGATTTGAGGAGGAGTGGATTGATTTCAAGGGTAATTCGTGTGGTTTTGTATTTGGTTTTGGCTTTGATGTAAACAATAATACTATGTAACATATGTGATTAGCAAGTATGATTCCAATGCTAATTACAATCAGATATCTTTATATTGGTTTAGAATTGTGTTTATTAGACTTAATAATCGAAACTGAAGAAGGTTGAACCTTGTTAAGGAAAGCAAAAGCTATCGATGCGAGAACAGTTGTTGTTTAATGTTTTTCTATAACTAGTTGCCTTTGTATGTATTTAGTTTAGCATTCATGAATTGTCTGATGCACTAATTTGTAGTTGAATAATTTCGATGGAAATACAATTCACCGTTATTTACTTGGTCATGCTACATTGATTTGACTTCTTTTTGATAGGTCACACATTGTGTTTCTTGTTAACGTATGATTACTTACATCCCAACACTTTCATTTGATTATCGAATCTAATTAAATTAATAAGAGTAGTTTCTTCATCACTTACAAGTGGTTTACTTGCCTTGATTGTCAAGAAAGTAATCCATGGATTGACAGTTGTTACTTGGATTGATTTAGTTTATTTTGGAATAAAGAGTGTTTGATGTAGGTTGTTCAGTGTTATGGATGAGATTTGAGGAGGAGTGGATTGATTTCAAGGGTAATTCGTGTGGTTTTGTATTTGTTTTGGTTTTGATGTAAACAATAATACTATGTTACATATGTGATTTGCAAGTATGATTCCAATGATAATTACAATCAGATATCTTTATATTGGTTTAGAATTGTGTTTATTAGACTTAATAATCAAAACTGAAGAAGGTTGCACCTTGTTAAGGAAAGCAAAAGCTATCGATGCGAGAACAGTTGTTGTTTAATGTTTTTCTATAACTAGTTCCCTTTGTATGTATTTAGTTTAGCATTCATGAATAGTCTGATGCACTAATCTGTAGTTGAATAATTTCGATTGAAATACAATTCACAGTTATTTACTTGGTCATGCTACATTGATTTGCATTCTTTTTGATAGGTCACACATTGTGTTTCTTGTTTAACGTATGATTACTTACATCTCACCACTTTCATTTGATTATCGATTCTAATTAAATGAATAAGAGTAGTTTCTTCATCATTTACAAGTGGTTTACTTGCCTTGATTGTCAATAAAGAAATCTATGGAGTGACAGTGGTTATTTGGATTGATTTAGTTCATTTTGGAATAAAGAGTGTTTGATGTAGGTTGTTCAGTGTTATGGACGAGATTTGAGGAGTGGATTCATTTCTAGGGTCATTTGTGTGGTTTTGTATTCGGTTTTGGTTTCGATATAAACAATCATACTATGTAACATATGTGCTTGAATAGTTTGATTCCAATGATAATACAATCATATATCTTTATATTGGTTTAGAAGTGTGTTTATTAGACTTAATAATCAAAACACAAGAACGTTACACGTTGTTAAGGAAAGCAAAAGCTATGGATGCGAGAACAGTTGTTGTTTAACGTTTTTGTATAACTAGTTCCCTTTGTATGTATTTAGTTAAGCATTCATGAATAGTCTGATGCATTAATCCGTAGTTGAATAATTTCAATTGAAATACAATTCACCGTTATTTACTTGGTCATGCTACATTGATTTGACTTCTTTTTGATAGGTCACACATTGTGTTTCTTGTTAACGTATGATTACTTACATCCCAACACTTTCATTTGATTATCGAATCTAATTAAATGAATAAGAGTAGTTTCTTCATCACATATAAGTGGTTTACTTGCCTTGATTGTCAATAAAGAAATCCTTGGATTGACAGTTGTTACTCTGATTGACTTAGTTCATTTTGGAATAAAGAGTGTTTGATGTAGGTTGTTTAGTGTTATGGATGAGATTTGAGGAGGAGTGGATTGATTTCAAGGGTAATTCGTGTGGTTTTGTATTTGGTTTTGGTTTTGATGTAAACAATAATACTATGTAACATATGTGATTTGCAAGTATGATTTCAATGATAATTACAATCAGATATCTTTATATTGGTTTAGAATTGTGTTTAATAGACTTAATAATCAAAACTGAAGAAGGTTGAACCTTGTTAAGGAAAGCAAAAGCTATCGATGCGAGAACAGTTGTTGTTTAATGTTTTTCTATAACTAGTTGCCTTTGTATGTATTTAGTTTAGCATTCATGAATTGTCTGATGCACTAATTTGTAGTTGAATAATTTCGATGAAAATACAATTTACCGTTATTTACTTGGTCATGCTACATTGATTTGACTTCTTTTTAATAGGTCACACATTGTGTTTCTTGTTAACGTATGATTACTTACATCCCAACACTTTCATTTGATTATCGAATCTAATTAAATTAATAAGAGTAGTTTCTTCATCACTTACAAGTGGTTTACTTGCCTTGATTGTCAATAAAGTAATCCGTGGATTGACAGTTGTTACTTGGATTGATTTAGTTTATTTTTGAATAAAGAGTGTTTGATGTAGGTTGTTCAGTGTTATGGATGAGATTTGAGGAGGAGTGGATTGATTTCAAGGGTCATTCGTGTGGTTT
Source organism: Flaveria robusta (assembly GCA_025506415.1). Taxonomy (NCBI): domain Eukaryota; kingdom Viridiplantae; phylum Streptophyta; class Magnoliopsida; order Asterales; family Asteraceae; genus Flaveria; species Flaveria robusta. Next base: position 8,574,096 of record CM046476.1, on the reverse strand, counting down.
TGTATTTGGTTTTGGTTTTGATGTAAACAATAATACTATGTAACATATGTGATTTGCAAGTATGATTCCAATGATAATTACAATCAGATATCTTTATATTGGTTTAGAATTGTGTTTATTAGACTTAATAATCAAAACTGAAGAAGGTTGCACCTTGTTAAGGAAAGCAAAAGCTATCGATGCGAGAACAGTTGTTGTTTAATGTTTTTCTATAACTAGTTCCCTTTGTATGTATTTAGTTTTGCATTCATGAATAGTCTGATGCACTAATCTGTAGTTGAATAATTTCGATTGAAATACAATTCACAGTTATTTACTTGGTCATGCTACATTGATTTGCATTCTTTTTAATAGGTCACACATTGTGTTTCTTGTTTAACGTATGATTACTTACATCTCACCACTTTCATTTGATTATCGATTCTAATTAAATGAATAAGAGTAGTTTCTTCATCATTTACAAGTGGTTTACTTACCTTGATTGTCAATAAAGAAATCTATGGAGTGACAGTGGTTATTTGGATTGATTTAGTTCATTTTGGAATAAAAAGTGTTTGATATAGGTTGTTCAGTGTTATGGACGAGATTTGAGGAGTGGATTCATTTCTAGGGTCATTTGTGTGGTTTTGTATTCGGTTTTGGTTTCGATATAAACAATCATACTATGTAACATATGTGTTTGAATAGTATGATTCCAATGATAATACAATCATATATCTTTATATTGGTTTAGAAGTGTGTTTATTAGACTTAATAATCAAAACACAAGAACGTTGCACGTTGTTAAGGAAAGCAAAAGCTATGGATGCGAGAACAGTTGTTGTTTATTGTTTTTGTATAACTAGTTCCCTTTGTATGTATTTAGTTAAGCATTCATGAATAGTCTGATGCATTAATCCGTAGTTGAATAATTTCGATTGAAATACAATTCACCGTTATTTACTTGGTCATGCTACATTGATTTGACTTCTTTTTGATAGGTCACACATTGTGTTTCTTGTTTAACGTATGATTACTTACATCTCGCCACTTTCATTTGATTATCGATTCTAATTTAATGAATAAGAGTAGTTTCTTCATCATTTACAAGTGGTTTACTTGCCTTGATTGTCAATAAAGAAATCTATGGAGTGACAGTGGTTATTTGGATTGATTTAGTTCATTTTGGAATAAAGAGTGTTTGATGTAGGTTGTTTAGTGTTATGGATGAGATTTGAGGAGAAGTGGATTGATTTCAAGGGTAATTCGTGTGGTTTTGTATTTGGTTTTGGTTTTGATGTAAACAATAATACTATGTAACATATGTGATTTGCATGTATGATTCCAATGATAATTACAATCAGATATCTTTATATTGGTTTAGAATTGTGTTTATTAGACTTAATAATCAAAACTGAAGAAGGTTGAACCTTGTTAAGGAAAGCAAAAGCTATCGATGCGAGAACAGTTGTTGTTTAATGTTTTTCTTTAACTAGTTGCCTTTGTATGTATTTAGTTTAGCATTCATGAATTGTCTGATGCACTAATTTGTAGTTGAATAATTTCGATGGAAATACAATTCACCGTTATTTACTTGGTCATGCTACATTGATTTGACTTCTTTTTGATAGGTCACACATTGTGTTTCTTGTTAACGTATGATTACTTACATCCCAACACTTTCATTTGATTATCGAATCTAATTAAATGAATAAGAGTAGTTTCTTCATCACTTACAAGTGGTTTACTTGCCTTGATTGTTAATAAAGAAATCCTTGGATTGACAGTTGTTACTTGGATTGACTTAGTTCATTTTGGAATAAAGAGTGTTTGATGTAGGTTGTTCAGTGTTATGGATGAGATTTGAGGAGGAGTGGATTGATTTCAAGGGTAATTCGTGTGGTTTTGTATTTGGTTTTGGTTTTGATGTAAACAATAATACTATGTAACATATGTGATTTGCATGTATGATTCCAATGATAATTACAATCAGATATCTTTATATTGGTTTAGAATTGTGTTTATTAGACTTAATAATCAAAACTGAAGAAGGTTGAACCTTGTTAAAGAAAGCAAACGCTATCGATGCGAGAACAGTTGTTGTTTAATGTTTTTCTATAACTAGTTGCCTTTGTATGTATTTAGTTTAGCATTCATGAAATGTCTGATGCACTAATTTGTAGTTGAATAATTTCGATGGAAATACAATTCACCGTTATTTACTTGGTCATGCTACATTGATTTGACTTCTTTTTGATAGGTCACACATTGTGTTTCTTGTTAACGTATGATTACTTACATCCCAACACTTTCATTTGATTATCGAATCTAATTAAATTAATAAGAGTAGTTTCTTCATCACTTACAAGTGGTTTACTTGCCTTGATTGTCAAGAAAGTAATCCATGGATTGACAGTTGTTACTTGGATTGATTTAGTTTATTTTGGAATAAAGAGTGTTTGATGTAGGTTGTTCAGTGTTATGGATGAGATTTGAGGAGGAGTGGATTGATTTCAAGGGTAATTCGTGTGGTTTTGTATTTGTTTTGGTTTTGATGTAAACAATAATACTATGTTACATATGTGATTTGCAAGTATGATTCCAATGATAATTACAATCAGATATCTTTATATTGGTTTAGAATTGTGTTTATTAGACTTAATAATCAAAACTGAAGAAGGTTGCACCCTGTTAAGGAAAGCAAAAGCTATCGATGCGAGAACAGTTGTTGTTTAATGTTTTTCTATAACTAGTTCCCTTTGTATGTATTTAGTTTAGCATTCATGAATAGTCTGATGCACTAATCTGTAGTTGAATAATTTCGATTGAAATACAATTCACAGTTATTTACTTGGTCATGCTACATTGATTTGCATTCTTTTTGATAGGTCACACATTGTGTTTCTTGTTTAACATATGATTACTTACATCTCACCACTTTCATTTGATTATCGATTCTAATTAAATGAATAAGAGTAGTTTCTTCATCATTTACAAGTGGGTTACTTGCCTTGATTGTCAATAAAGAAATCTATGGAGTGACAGTGGTTATTTGGATTGATTTAGTTCATTTTGGAATAAAGAGTGTTTGATGTAGGTTGTTCAGTGTTATGGATGAGATTTGAGGAGGAGTGGATTGATTTCAAGGGTAATTCGTGTGGTTTTGTATTTGGTTTTGGTTTTGATGTAAACAATAATACTATGTAACATATGTGATTTGCAAGTATGATTCTAATGATAATACAATCGTATATCTTTATATTGGTTTAGAATTGTGTTTGTTAGACTTAATAATCAAAACACAAGAACGTTGAACCTTGTTAAGGAAAGCAAAAGCTATCGATGCGAGAAAAGTTGTTGTTTAATGTTTTTCTATAACTAGTTGCCTTTGTATGTATTTAGTTTAGCATTCATGAATTGTCTGATGCACTAATTTGTAGTTGAATAATTTTGATGAAAATACAATTCACCGTTATTTACTTGGTCATGCTACATTGATTTGACTTCTTTTTAATAGGTCACACATTGAGTTTCTTGTTAACGTATGATTACTTACATCCCAACACTTTCATTTGATTATCGAATCTAATTAAATTAATAAGAGTAGTTTCTTCATCACTTACAAGTGGTTTACTTGCCTTGATTGTCAATAAAGTAATCCGTGGATTGACAGTTGTTACTTGGATTGATTTAGTTTATTTTTGAATAAAGAGTGTTTGATGTAGGTTGTTCAGTGTTATGGATGAGATTTGAGGATGAGTGGATTGATTTCAAGGGTAATTCGTGTGGTTTTGTATTTGGTTTTGGTTTTGATGTAAACAATAATACTATGTAACATATGTGATTTGCAAGTATGATTCCAATGATAATTACAATCAGATATCTTTATATTGGTTTAGAATTATGTTTATTAGACTTAATAATCAAAACTGAAGAAGGTTGCACCTTGTTAAGGAAAGCAAAAGCTATCGATGCGAGAACAGTTGTTGTTTAATGTTTTTCTATAACTAGTTCCCTTTGTATGTATTTAGTTTTGCATTCATGAATAGTCTGATGCACTAATCTGTAGTTGAATAATTTCGATTGAAATACAATTCACAGTTATTTACTTGGTCATGCTACATTGATTTGCATTCTTTTTATAGGTCACACATTGTGTTTCTTGTTTAACGTATGATTACTTACATCTCACCACTTTCATTTGATTATCGATTCTAATTAAATGAATAAGAGTAGTTTCTTCATCATTTACAAGTGGTTTACTTACCTTGATTGTCAATAAAGAAATCTATGGAGTGACAGTGGTTATTTGGATTGATTTAGTTCATTTTGGAATAAAAAGTGTTTGATTTAGGTTGTTCAGTGTTATGGACGAGATTTGAGGAGTGGATTCATTTCTAGGGTCATTTGTGTGGTTTTGTATTCGGTTTTGGTTTCGATATAAACAATCATACTATGTAACATATGTGTTTGAATAGTATGATTCCAATGATAATACAATGATATATCTTTATATTGGTTTAGAAGTGTGTTTATTAGACTTAATAATCAAAACACAAGAACGTTGCACGTTGTTAAGGAAAGCAAAAGCTATGGATGCGAGAACAGTTGTTGTTTAATGTTTTTGTATAACTAGTTCCCTTTGTATGTATTTAGTTAAGCATTCATGAATAGTCTGATGCATTAATCCGTAGTTGAATAATTTCGATTGAAATACAATTCACCGTTATTTACTTGGTCATGCTACATTGATTTGACTTCTTTTTGATAGGTCACACATTGTGTTTCTTGTTTAATGTATGATTACTTACATCTCGCCACTTTCATTTGATTATCGATTCTAATTTAATGAATAAGAGTAGTTTCTTCATCATTTACAAGTGGTTTACTTGCCTTGATTGTCAATAAAGAAATCTATGGAGTGACAGTGGTTATTTGGATTGATTTAGTTCATTTTGGAATAAAGAGTGTTTGATGTAGGTTGTTTAGTGTTATGGATGAGATTTGAGGAGGAGTGGATTGATTTCAAGGGTAATTCGTGTGGTTTTGTATTTGGTTTGGTTTTGATGTAAACAATAATACTATGTAACATATGTGATTTGCATGTATGATTCCAATGATAATTACAATCAGATATCTTTATATTGGTTTAGAATTGTGTTTATTAGACTTAATAATCAAAACTGAAGAAGGTTGAACCTTGTTAAGGAAAGCAAAAGCTATCGATGCGAGAACAGTTGTTGTTTAATGTTTTTCTATAACTAGTTGCCTTTGTATGTATTTAGTTTAGCATTCATGAATTGTCTGATGCACTAATTTGTAGTTGAATAATTTCGATGGAAATATAATTCACCGTTATTTACTTGGTCATGCTACATTGATTTGACTTCTTTTTGATAGGTCACACATTGTGTTTCTTGTTAACGTATGATTACTTACATCCCAACACTTTCATTTGATTATCGAATCTAATTAAATGAATAAGAGTAGTTTCTTCATCACTTACAAGTGGTTTACTTGCCTTGATTGTCAATAACGAAATCCTTGGATTGACAGTTGTTACTTGGATTGACTTAGTTCATTTTGGAATAAAGTGTGTTTGATGTAGGTTGTTCAGTGTTATGGATGAGATTTGAGGAGGAGTGGATTGATTTCAAAGGTAATTCGTGTGGTTTTGTATTTGGTTTTGGTTTTGATGTAAACAATAATACTATGTAACATATGTGATTTGCAAGTATGATTCCAATGATAATTACAATCAGATATCTTTATATTGGTTTAGAATTGTGTTTATTAGACTTAATAATCTAAACTGAAGAAGGTTGCACCTTGTTAAGGAAAGCAAAAGCTATCGATGCGAGAACAGTTGTTGTTTAATGTTTTTCTATAACTAGTTCCCTTTGTATGTATTTAGTTTAGCATTCATGAATAGTCTGATGCACTAATCTGTAGTTGAATAATTTCGATTGAAATACAATGCACAGTTATTTGCTTGGTCATGCTACATTGATTTGCATACTTTTTGATAGGTCACACATTGTGTTTCTTGTTTAACGTATGATTACTTACATCTCGCCACTTTCATTTGATTATCGATTCTAATTTAATGAATAAGAGTAGTTTCTTCATCATTTACAAGTGGTTTACTTGCCTTGATTGTCAATAAAGAAATCTATGGAGTGACAGTGGTTATTTGGATTGATTTAGTTCATTTTGGAATAAAGAGTGTTTGATATAGGTTGTTCAGTGTTATGGACGAGATTTGAGGAGTGGATTCATTTCTAGGGTCATTTGTGTGGTTTTGTATTCGGTTTTGGTTTCGATATAAACAATCATACTATGTAACATATTTGTTTGAATAGTATGATTCCAATGATAATACAATCATATATCTTTATATTGGTTTAGAAGTGTGTTTATTAGACTTAATAATCAAAACACAAGAACGTTGCACGTTGTTAAGGAAAGCAAAAGCTATGGATGCGAGAACAGTTGTTGTTTAATGTTTTTGTATAACTAGTTCCCTTTGTATGTATTTAGTTAAGCATTCATGAATAGTCTGATGCATTAATCCGTAGTTGAATAATTTCGATTGAAATACAATTCACCGTTATTTACTTGGTCATGCTACATTGATTTGACTTCTTTTTGATAGGTCACACATTCTGTTTCTTGTTAACGTATGATTGCTTACATCCCAACACTTTCATTTGATTATCGAATCTAATTAAATGAATAAGAGTAGTTTCTTCATCACTTACAAGTGGTTTACTTGCCTTGATTGTCAATAAAGAAATCCTTGGATTGACAGATGTTACTTGGATTGACTTAGTTCATTTTGGAATAAAGAGTGTTTGATGTAGGTTGTTCAGTGTTATGGATGAGATTTGAGGAGGAGTGGATTGATTTCAAGGGTAATTCGTGTGGTTTTGTATTTGGTTTTGGTTTTGATGTAAACAATAATACTATGTAACATATGTGATTTGCAAGTATGATTCCAATGATAATTACAATCAGATATCTTTATATTGGTTTAGAATTGTGTTTATTAGACTTAATAATCAAAACTGAAGAAGGTTGAACCTTGTTAAGGAAAGCAAAAGCTATCGATGCGAGAACAGTTGTTGTTTAATGTTTTTCTATAACTAGTTGCCTTTGTATGTATTTAGTTTAGCATTCATGAATTGTCTGATGCACTAATTTGTAGTTGAATAATTTCGATGGAAATACAATTCACCGTTATTTACTTGGTCATGCTACATTGATTTGACTTCTTTTTGATAGGTCACACATTGTGTTTCTTGTTAACGTATGATTACTTACATCCCAACACTTTCATTTGATTATCGAATCTAATTAAATGAATAAGAGTAGTTTCTTCGTCACTTACAAGTGGTTTACTTGCCTTGATTGTTAATAAAGAAATCCTTGGATTGACAGTTGTTACTTGGATTGACTTAGTTCATTTTGGAATAAAGAGTGTTTGATGTAGGTTGTTCAGTGTTATGGATGAGATTTGAGGAGGAGTGGATTGATTTCAAGGGTAATTCGTGTGGTTTTGTATTTGGTTTTGGTTTTGATGTAAACAATAATACTATGTAACATATGTGATTTGCATGTATGATTCCAATGATAATTACAATCAGATATCTTTATATTGGTTTAGAATTGTGTTTATTAGACTTAATAATCAAAACTGAAAAAGGTTGAACCATGTTAAGGAAAGCAAAAGCTATCGATGCGAGAACAGTTGTTGTTTAATGTTTTTCTATAACTAGTTGCCTTTGTATGTATTTAGTTTAGCATTCATGAATTGTCTGATGCACTAATTTGTAGTTGAATAATTTCGATGGAAATACAATTCACCGTTATTTACTTGGTCATGCTACATTGATTTGACTTCTTTTTGATAGGTCACACATTGTGTTGCTTGTTTAACGTATGATTACTTACATCCCACCACTTTCATTTGATTATCGATTCTAATTAAATGAATAAGAGTAGTTTCTTCATCATTTACAAGTGGTTTACTTGCCTTGATTGTCAATAAAGAAATCTATGGAGTGACAGTTGTTATTTGGTTTGATTTAGTTAATTTTGGAATAAAGAGTGTTTGATGTAGGTTGTTCAGTGTTATGGAAGAGATTTGAGGAGGAGTGGATTGATTTCAAGGGTAATTCGTGTGGTTTTGCATTTGGTTTTGGCTTTGATGTAAACAATAATACTATGTAACATATGTGATTTGCAAGTATGATTCCAATGATAATTACAATCAGATATCTTTATATTGCTTTAGAATTGTGTTTATTAGACTTAATAATCAAAACTGAAGAAGGTTGAACCTTGTTAAGGAAAGCAAACGCTATCGATGCGAGAACAGTTGTTGTTTAATGTTTTTCTATAACTAGTTGCCTTTGTATGTATTTAGTTTAGCATTCATGAATTGTCTGATGCACTAATTTGTAGTTGAATAATTTCGATGGAAATACAATTCACCGTTATTTACTTGGTCATGCTACATTGATTTGACTTCTTTTTGATAGGTCACACATTGTGTTTCTTGTTAACGTACGATTACTTACATCCCAACACTTTCATTTGATTATCGAATCTAATTAAATTAATAAGAGTAGTTTCTTCATCACTTACAAGTGGTTTACTTGCCTTGATTGTCAATAAAGTAATCCATGGATTGACAGTTGTTACTTGGATTGATTTAGTTTATTTTGGAATAAAGAGTGTTTGATGTAGGTTGTTCAGTGTTATGGATGAGATTTGAGGAGGACTGGATTGATTTCAAGGGTAATTCGTGTGGATTTGTATTTGGTTTTGGTTTTGATGTAAACAATAATACCATGTAACATATGTGATTTGCAAGTATGATTCCAATGATAATTACAATCAGATATCTTTATATTGGTTTAGAATTGTGTTTATTGGACTTAATAGTCAAAACTGAAGAAGTTTGCACCTTGTTAAGGAAAGCAAAAGCTATCGATGCGAGAACAGTTGTTGTTTAATGTTTTTCTATAACTAGTTCCCTTTGTATGTATTTAGTTTAGCATTCATGAATAGTCTGATGCACTAATCTGTAGTTGAATAATTTCGATTGAAATAAAATTCACAGTTATTTAGTTGGTCATGCTACATTGATTTGCATTCTTTTTGATAGGTCACACATTATGTTTCTTGTTTAACGTATGATTACTTACAGCTCACCACTTTCATTTGATTATCGATTCTAATTAAATGAATAAGAGTAGTTTCTTCATCATTTACAAGTGGTTTACTTGCCTTATTTGTCAATAAAGAAATCTATGGAGTGACAGTGGTTATTTGGATTGATTTAGTTTATTTTGGAATAAAGAGTGTTTGATATAGGTTGTTCAGTGTTATGGACGAGATTTGAGGAGTGGATTCATTTCTAGGGTCATTTGTGTGGTTTTGTATTCGGTTTTGGTTTCGATATAAACAATCATACTATGTAACATATGTGCCTGAATAGTATGATTCCAATGATAATACAATCATATATCTTTATATTGGTTTAGAAGTGTGTTTATTAGACTTAATAATCAAAACACAAGAACGTTGCACGTTGTTAAGGAAAGCAAAAGCTATGGATGCGAGAACAGTTGTTGTTTAATGTTTTTGTATAACTAGTTCCCTTTGTATGTATGTAGTTAAGCATTCATGAATAGTCTGATGCATTAATCCGTAGTTGAATAATTTCGATTGAAATACAATTCACCGTTATTTACTTGGTCATGCTACATTGATTTGACTTCTTTTTGATAGGTCACACATTGTGTTTCTTGTTAACGTATGATTACTTACATCCCAACACTTTCATTTGATTATCAAATCTAATTAAATTAATAAGAGTAGTTTCTTCATCACTTACAAGTGGTTTACTTGCCTTGATTGTCAATAAAGTAATCCATGGATTGACAGTTGTTACTTGGATTGATTTAGTTTATTTTGGAATAAAGAGTGTTTGATGTAGGTTGTTCAGTGTTATGGATGAGATTTGAGGAGGAGTGGATTGATTTCAAGGGTAATTCGTGTGGATTTGTATTTGGTTTTGGTTTTGATGTAAACAATAATACTATGTAACATATGTGATTTGCAAGTATGATTCCAATGATAATTACAATCAGATATCTTTATATTGGTTTAGAATTGTGTTTATTAGACTTAATAATCAAAACTGAAGAAGGTTGCACCTTGTTAAGGAAAGCAAAAGCTATCGATGCGAGAACAGTTGTTGTTTAATGTTTTTCTATAACTAGTTGCCTTTGTATGTATTTAGTTTAGCATTCATGAATAGTCTGATGCACTAATTTGTAGTTGAATAATTTCAATGGAAATACAATTCACCATTATTTACTTGGTCATGCTACATTGATTTGACTTATTTTTGATAGGTCACACATTGTGTTTCTTGTTTAACGTATGATTACTTACATCCCACCACTTTCATTTGATTATCGATTCTAATTAAATGAATAAGAGTAGTTTCTTCATCATTTACAAGTGGTTTACTTGGCTTGATTGTCAATAAAGAAATCTATGGAGTGATAGTTGTTATTTGGATTGATTTAGTTCATTTTGAAATAAAGAGTGTTTGATGTAGGTTGTTCAGTGTTATGGACGAGATTTGAGGAGGAGTGAATTGACTTCAAGGATCATTCGTGTGGTTTTGTATTCGTTTTAGTTTGGATGTAAAGAATAGATACTATCTAACATATCTGATTGACTAGTATGATTCCAATAATAATTACAATCAAATTTCTTTATATTGGTTTAGGAGTGTGTTTATTAGACTTAGGAATCAAAATTCAAGAACGTTGGACGTTTTTAAGGAAAACAAAAGCTTTCGATGCGAGAACAGTTGTTGTTTAATGTTTTTCTATAACTAGTTCCATTTGTATGCATTCATGAAAAGTATGATGCACTAATCTATAATTGCATAATTTCGATTGAAATACAATTCACCGTTATTTACTCGGTTATGCTACATTGATTTGACTTCTTTTGATAGGTCACACATTGTGTTTCTTGTTTAACGTATGATTACTTACATTCCAACACTTTCATTTGATTATCGATACTTATTAAATGAATAAAAGTTGTTTCCTCATCATTTACGAGTGGTTTACTTGCCTTGATTATCATTAATGAAATCTTTAGATTGATAGTTGTTATTTGGATTGATTTAGTTCATTTTGGAATAAAGAGTGTTTGATGTAGGTTGTGTAGTGTTATGGATGAGATTTGAGGAGGAGTGGATTGATTTCTAGGGTCATTCGTGTGGTTTTGTATTTAGTTTTGTTTTCGATGTAAACAATAATACTATGTAACTTATGTGATTGGCAAGTATGATTCCAATGATAATTACAATCATATATCTTTATATTGGTTTAGAAGTGTGTTTATTAGACTTAATAATCAAAACTCAAGAACGTTACACGTTGTTAAGGAAAGCAAAAGCAATTGATGCGAGAAAAGTTGTTGTTTAATTTTTTTGTATAACTAGTTTCGTTTCTATGTATTTAGTTAAGCATTCATGAATAGTCTGATGCACTAATCCGTAGTTGAATAATTTCGATTGAAATACAATTCATCGTTATTTACTTGGTCATGCTACATTGATTTGACTTCTTTTGGATAGGTCACACATTGTGTTTCTTGTTTAACGTATGATTACTTACATCCCACCAGTTGTATTTGATTATCGATTCGAATTAAATGAATAAGAGTAGTTTCTTCATCATTTACAAGTGGTTACTTGACTTGATTGTCAATAAAGAAATCCATGGACTAACAGTTATTACTTGGATTGATTTAGTTCATTTTGGAATAAAGAGTGTTTGATGTAGGTTGTTCAGTGTTATGGACGAGATTTGAGGAATGGATTCATTTCTAGGGTCATTTGTGTGGTTTTGTATTCAGTTTTGTTTTCGATGTAAACAATCTTACTATGTAACATATGTGCTTGAATAATATGATTCCAATGATAATTACAATCAGATATCTTTATATTGGTTTAGAAGTGTGTTTATTAGACTTAATAATCAAAACACAAGAACGTTGCATGTTGTTAAGGAAAGCAAAAGCTATCGATACGAGAACAGTTGTTGTTTAATATTTTTCTATAACTAGTTCTCTTTGTATGTATTTAGTTTAGCATTCATGAATAGTCTGATGCACTAATCTGTAGTTGAATAATTTCGATGGAAATACAATTCATCGTTATTTACTTGGTCATGCTACATTGATTTGACTTCTTTTTGATAAGTCACACTTTGTGTTTCTTGTTTAACGTATGATTACTTACATCCCACCACTTTTATTTGATTATCGATTCTAATTAAATGAATAAGAGTAGTTTTTTCATCATTTACAAGTGGTTTACTTGCCTTGATTGTCAATAAAGAAATCTATGGAGTGACAGTTGTTATTTGGATTGATTTAGTTCATTTTGGAATAAAGAGTGTTTGATTTAGGTTGTTTAGTGTTATGGACAAGATTTGAGGAGTGGATTCATTTCTAGGGTCATTTGTGTGGTTTCGTATTCGGTTTTGGTTTCGATATAAACAATCATACTATGTAACATATGTGCTTGAATAGTATGATTCCAATGATAATATAATCATATATCTTTATATTGGTATAGAAGTGTGTTTATTAGACTTAATAATCAAAACACAAGAACGTTGCACGTTGTTAAGGAAAGCAAAAGCAATGGATGTGAGAACAGTTGTTGTTTAATGTTTTTGTATAACTAGTTCCCTTTGTATGTATTTAGTTAAGCATTCTTGAATAGTCTGATGCATTAATCCGTAGTTGAATAATTTCCATTGAAATACAATTCACCGTTATTTACTTGGTCATGCTACATTGATTTGAATTCTTTTTGATAGGTCACACATTGTGTTTCTTGTTAACGTATGATTACTTACATCCCAACACTTTCATTTGATTATCGAATCTAACTAAATGAATAAGAGTAGTTTTCTTCATTACTTACAAGTGGTTTACTTGCCTTGATTGTGAATAAAGAAATCTATGGATTGACAGTTGTTACTTGGATTGATTTAGTTCATTTTGGAATAAAGAGTGTTTGATGCAGGTTGTTTAGTGTTATGGATGAGATTTGAGGAGAAGTGGATTGATTTCAAGTGTAATTCATGTGGTTTCGTATTTGGTTTTGGTTTTGATGTAAACAATAATACTATGTAACATATATGATTTGCAAGTATGATTCCAATGATAATTACAATCAGATATCTTTATATTGGTTTAGAATTGTGTTTATTAGACTTAATAATCAAAACTGAAGAAGGTTGCACCTTGTTAAGGAAAGCAAAAGCTATCGATGCGAGAACAGTTGTTGTATAATGTTTTTCTATAACTAGTTCCCTTTGTATGTATTTAGTTTAGCATTCATTAATAGTCTGATGCACTAATTTATAGTTGAATAATTTCGATGGAAATACAATTCACCATTATTTACTTGGTCATGCTACATTGATTTGACTTCTTTTTGATAGGTCACACATTGTGTTTCTTGTTTAACGTATGATTAATTACATCCCACCACTTTCATTTGATTATCGATTCTAATTAAATAAATAAGAGTAGTTTCTTCATCATTTACAAGTGGTTTACTTGCCTTGATTGTCAATAAAGAAATCTATGGAGTGACAGTTGTTATTTGGATTGATTTAGTTCATTTTGGAATAAAGAGTGTTTGATGTAGGTTGTTCAGTGTTATGGACGAGATTTGAGGAGGAGTGAATTGAGTTCAAGGATCATTCGTGTGGTTTTGTATTCGGTTTTAGTTTGGATGTAAAGAATAGATACTATCTAACATATATGATTGACTTGTATTATTCCAATAATAATTACAATCAAATTTCTTTATATTGGTTTAGGAGTGTGTTTATTAGACTTAGGAATCAAAATTCAAGAACGTTGGACGTTTTTAAGGAAAACAAAAGCTTTCGATACGAGAACAGTTGTTGTTTAATGTTTTTCTATAACTAGTTCCCTTTGTATGTATTTAGTTAAGCATTCATGAAAAGTATGGTGCACTAATCTATAATTGCATAATTTCGATTGAAATACAATTCACCGTTATTTACTCGGTTATGCTACATTGATTTGACTTCTTTTGATAGGTCACACATTGTGTTTCTTGTTTAACGTATGATTACTTACATTCCAACACTTTCATTTGATTATCGATTCTTATTAAATGAATAAAAGTAGTTTTTTCATCATTTACAAGTGGTTTACTTGCCTTGATTATCAATAATGAAATCTTTAGAATGACAGTTGTTATTTGGATTGATTTAGTTCATTTTGGAATAAAGAGTGTTTGATGTTGGTTGTTCAGTGTTATGGATGAGATTTGAGGAGTGGATTCATTTCTAGGGTCATTTGTGTGGTTTTGTATTCAGTTTTGTTTTCGATGTAAACAATCATACTATGTAACATATGTGCTTGAATACTATGATTCCAATGATAATTACAATCAGATATCTTTATATTGGTTTAGAAGTGTGTTTATTAGACTTAATAATCAAAACACAAGAACGTTGCATGTTGTTAAGGAAAGCAAAAGCTATCGATGCAAGAACAGTTGTTGTTTAATGTTTTTGTATAACTAGTTCCGTTTCTATGTATTTAGTTAAGCATTCATGAATAGTCTGATGCATTAATCCGTAGTTGAATAATTTCGATTGAAATACAATTCATCGTTATTTACTTGGTCATGCTACATTGATTTGACTTCTTTTTGATAGGTCACACATTGTGTTTCAAGTTTAACGTATGATTACTTACATCCCACCACTTGTATTTGATTATCGATTCTAATTAAATGAATAAGAGTAGTTTCTTCATCATTTAAAAGTGGTTTACTTGCCTTGATTGTCAATAAAGAAATCCATGGACTAACAGTTGTTATTTGAATTGATTTAGTTCATTTTGGAATAAAGAGTGTTTGATGTTGGTTGTTCAGTGTTATGGACGAGATTTAAGGAGTGGATTCATTTCTAAGGTTATTTGTGTGGTTTTGTATTCAGTTTTGTTTTCGATGTAAACAATCATACTATGTAACATATGTGCTTGAATAATATGATTCCAATGATAATTACAATCAGATATCTTTATATTGGTTTAGAAGTGTGTTTATTAGACTTAATAATCAAAACACAAGAACGTTGCATGTTGTTAAGGAAAGCAAAAGCTATCGATACGAGAACAGTTGTTGTTTAATGTTTTTGTATAACTAGTTCCCTTTGTATGTATTTAGTTAAGCATTCATGAATAGTCTGATGCATTAATCCGTAGTTGAATAATTTCGATTGAAATACAATTCACCGTTATTTACTTGGTCATGCTACATTGATTTGACTTCTTTTTGATAGGTCACACATTGTGTTTCTTGTTTAACGTATGATTACTTACATCCCAACACTTTCATTTGATTATAGAATCTAATTAAATGAATAAGAGTAGTTTCTTCATCACTTACAAGTGGTTTACTTGCCTTGATTTTCAATAAAGAAATCTATGGATTGATAGATGTTACTTGGATTGATTTAGTTTATTTTGGAATAAAGAGTGTTTGATTTAAGTTGTTCAAAGTTATGGATGAGATTTGAGGAGGAGTGGATTGATTTCAAGGGTCATTCGTGCGATTTTGTATTTGGTTTTGGTTTTGATGTAAACAATAATACTTTGTAACATCTGTGATTTGCAAGTATGATTCCAATGATAATTACAATCAGATATCTTTATATTGGTTTAGAATTTTGCTTATTAGACTTAATAATCAAAACTGAAGAAGGTTGAACCTTGTTAAGGAAAGCAAAAGCTATCGATGCGAGAACAGTTGTTGTTTAATGTTTTTCTATAACTAGTTCCCTTTGTATGTATTTAGTTTAGCATTCATGAATAGTCTGATGCACTAATCTGTAGTTGAATAATTTCGATTGAAATACAATTCACCGTTATTTACTTGGTCATGCTACATTGATTTGACTTCTTTTTGATAGGTCACACATTGTGTTTCTTGTTAAACGTATGATTACTTACATCCCACCACTTTCATTTGATTATCGATTCTAATTAAATGAATAAGAGTAGTTTTTTCATCATTTACAAGTGGTTTACTTGCTTGATTGTCAATAAAGAAATCTATGGAGTGACGGTTGTTATTTGGATTGATTTAGTTCATTTTGGAATAAAGAGTTTTTGATGTAGGTTGTTCAGTGTTATGGACGAGATTTGAGGAGTGGATTCATTTCTAGGGTCATTTGTGTGGTTTTGTATTCGGTTTTGGTTTCGATATAAACAATCATACTATGTAACATATGTGCTTGAATTGTATGATTCCAATGATAATTACAATCAGATATCTTTATATTGGTTTAGAAGTGTGTTTATTAGACTTAATAATCAAAACACAAGAACGTTGCATGTTGTTAAGGAAAGCAAAAGCTATCGATGCGACAACAGTTGTTGTTTAATGTTTTTGTATAACTAGTTCCGTTTCTATGTATTTAGTTAAGCATTCATGAATAGTCTGATGCATTAATCTGTAGTTGAATAATTTCGATTAAAATACAATTCATCATTATTTACTTGGTCATGCTACATTGATTTGACTTCTTTTTGATAGGTCACACATTGTGTTTCAAGTTTAACGTATGATTACTTACATCCCACCACTTGTATTTGATTATCGATTCTAATTAAATGAATAAGAGTAGTTTCTTCATCATTTACAAGTGGTTACTTGCCTTGATTGTCAATAAAGAAATCCATAGACTGACAGTTGTTATTTGGATTGATTTAGTTAATTTTGGAATAAAGAGTGTTTGACGTTGGTTGTTCAGTGTTATGGACGAGATTTGAGGAGTGGATTCATTTCTAGGGTCATTTGTGTGGTTTTGTATTCAGTTTTGTTTTCGATGTAAACAATCATACTATGTAACATATGTGCTTCAATAATATGATTCCAATGATAATTACAATCAGATATCTTTATATTGGTTTAGAAGTGTGTTTATTAGACTTAATAATCAAAACACAAGAACGTTGCATGTTGTTAAGGAAAGCAAAAGCTATCGATACGAGAACAGTTGTTGTTTAATATTTTTGTATAACTAGTTCCTTTTGTATGTATTTAGTTAAGCATTCATGAATAGTCTGATGCATTAATCCGTAGTTGAATAATTTCGATTGACATACAATTCACTGTTATTTACTTGGTCATGCTACATTGATTTGACTTCTTTTTGATTTGTCACACATTGTGTTTCTTGTTTAACGTATGATTACTTACATCCCAACACTTTCATTTGATTATCGAATCTAATTAAATGAATAAGAGTAGTTTCTTCATCACTTACAAGTGGTTTACTTGCCTTGATTGTCAATAAAGAAATCTATGGATTGATAGTTGTTACTTGGATTGATTTAGTTTATTTTGGAATAAAGAGTGTTTGATGTAAGTTGTTCAGAGTTGTGGATCAGATTTGAGGAGGAGTGGATTGATTTCAAGGGTCATTCGTGCGGTTTTGTATTTGGTTTTGGTTTTGATGTAAACAATAATACTTTATAACATATGTGATTTGCAAGTATGATTCCATTGATAATTACAATCAGATATCTTTATATTGGTTTAGAATTGTGTTTATTAGACTTAATAATCAACACTGAAGAAGGTTGAACCTTGTTAAGGAAAGCAAAAGCTATCGATGCGAGAACAGTTGTTGTTTAATGTTTTTCTATAACTAGTTCCCTTTGTATGTATTTAGTTTAGCATTCATGAATAGTCTGATGCACTAATCTGTAGTTGAATAATTTCGATTGAAATACAATTCACAGTTATTTACTTGGTCATGCTACATTGATTTGCATTCTTTTTGATAGGTCAGACATTGTGTTTCTTGTTTAACGTATGATTAATTACATCCCACCACTTTCATTTGATTATCGATTCTAATTAAATGAATACGAGTAGTTTCTTCATCATTTACAAGTGGTTTACTTGCCTTGATTGTCAATAAAGAAATCTATGGAGTGACAGTTGTTATTTGGATTGATTTAGTTCATTTTGGAATAAAGAGTGTTTGATGTAGGTTGTTCAGTATTATGGACGAGATTTGAGGAGTGAATTGATTTCAAGGATCATTCGTGTGGTTTTTGTCACACCCCGGGCCCAAGTAGGGTGGGACGTCACAGACTGGCAACATATATTTCAGCGGAAACTAACCATCAAAAGAGCACACAAGGAAAGAAATCACATGGCATTACAATAAAAGTTTTAACAACCCAAATACAACGGTCAAAAGCCGGGTCATAACAGACTTAATCCAAATTAAAGTAAATTCATAAGTTCAACAAACATCCAACAAATTGTCTAATGATAGATTCAAACTAATTAATGCCATGTGGTGGTCACGGAACTAGGTCATCCAAAGAGGTTCTCCAACTATTCCAAGCTCTCATCAAGGATTACCTGAAACATGCTCAAAAGATTTTTGTGTTAACTAAAAAGTTGGTGAATTCAAGTGCTTAAAGTTTAAAAACAAATCCATAAGTAAATTTTGAAATCATAAATATCACTGTTGTGGGGTCACAATCAACCCTGCACTCAGTCCCGGCTAGCCTCTTCTAAAGTTGTGTTAATACCGGTTAACCCATAGGGATAACTGAGCCTCAAACAGTGAACCATACCTGCTGGATGGTCCACCTTAGTATCTTATAATACCTGTCACATGACACAAACGACCCCGCAGGATCTCAGTGTGGTACCCTTCCCATTCATGAGGGAAGGCACTGTGTGTGGGGGATTCCCCAAGTAGATCTACCCATATAGAACAAGCGGTTCACACAAGAATTAATGATTGTGATACAATTAGGAGCAGGTTCAAAATTAACCACAACATACAAGTATCATAGCACATAAATGATTTCAAAGTAAGCATAGCATGTTTCATCCCAAAACAGTAGTGAAAAGGGAACACTAGAACTCACCTTAGGGTTAAGTCAACGATTCCTTGAGCAAAGATAGATTCAATTCCTAGCATCCTATCATCATGATTCAAGTAATAAGCTAAATGATCTATGGTCATTATAAGAGTAACTAGGTTAATTTATGGTTAAAAGTTCAACTAACTTTGGTTCTTTAACAATTGTGTTAAAAAGTTTCCTTTTTAGGTAAGTAGACTTTCTTTATGTAAATGACAAGTTTTTAAGATTTAAATCAGTTTTATAAGGTGATGATATGTTTAACAAGAAATTTTAGTCATATATTGATCATTCTATGGTGAAATTATAGAATTACACTTTAGTCCCTCAAGTTTCATAATTTACAGTTTTTACCCTAAAGTTTGATTTCTATCATTTCATGACCCATTATGGCTCTTAATAATTTCCAGAAGTTTTACATATTTAAAATGATCTATTTTAACCCAAATTTTCAGTATTTTAATTTGGAGAATTTAAAATACCTATATCTAGTTACCGGTTACGGTTAAACCGACAATTTATCGTCAAGTTTTGAATATTGTAGTTTTTAACCCATAAGACTTATGTATTTCTTTTTAAACACTTCTAATAAACTTTTTAATCTGTTTTAAATGGGATTTTTGAGTCATTATAGCCAAAGGCTTTGGTTTGTAAGAAATCGTTTGTAAACTCATTTTTAACCGAAACCGAACATTCTAAGTTAATTTTTCTTCAAACTTTTACCAAATTACCACCTTGAGGTCACTAAGTTACTGAAATTTCATTAATTCCATGATTTTATACTTGTTACACAATTTTTAGAAATTTTCTCCAAAATCTCCCGGTTTAGGTCTATTTTGCTATTTAAATTCATAAAAATTACAATTTAACCCAATAAATCACCAAATTCGGTTTTTAACACTAAAATATATATTTTAGGGCCTGAAAATTATAAAATTTGATATTTGTTAAGTTTAACCCATAACTTCCGATTTTACGTCCTAGATTTACCTCATTTAAACCATTTTACCATACTTTTCATAATGTTTACCCCAAGTCACGAATTTTACAGGTTTAATATCATCAAACTACTGGAACAAAACTTCAACTCACGGATTTTTACATACAAGTCACCATTGATTCATTTAGAGGGTGTTAATCACTTTTTACACATGTGTAATCGATATGTTTCAAGCATAATCATCACCAAACCATTATTTAACTTTTAAACCAGCTTAATAAGGAGTTCATAAACTGTTTTAGAGCAGAAGTTTAGCATAGGTTGAGAGGCTTTTAAAAATAGGTGGGTTTTTGGTGCTAAACCCATGAAAAAGAGGGTTTTCAAGGTGAAATCGGGTGCACCAACCCTTGATTCATGATTGTTCTTAGCATATACCTTCTTTTGAGGTTGAGAGTCCTTCAAAAACAGTAGGATGGCAGCAAGTTTCTGTTTTGAACAAGAAAGTAAGATTTTTGAGAGAAAAGTGAAGAAAAACACAAGATATAGCCTTATTCGGGTATGATGTTGCTTACACTTCAGGTGTTTCACGATTTTGGGATGATTTTGAGAGTGAAAAGGCTGTTGAATCACGAGCTCAAGCTGTAACCTCCTGTTCTTGCAAGAACCTAGCTTGAAAACTCACCAAAACTTACTTTCTAGCTTGTTTTGAGCTTGGTCGATGCTTGGATGGTGTTGTTCTTCGATTATCTAACTAGGATGAAGAAGAAAATGCAGAGAAGAAGGTGGAGATGGCTGGAGAATTCGTGAGGAAGAGAGAGAGAGAAGGGAGAAGGCTTTTGCATGTATGGGGAAATGACGGATGGAGTGTGTAGGTGGGATTGTGGTCTTCTAGGGAGTGAGATGAGTGGAGGGAGAGGGGGGGGGGGGCTGATTTGGTGGTTGGGAGGGGAATAAATTCAAATTTTGATTATATTTAATTAATTAAAGTAGGTTAAGTGTAGTATAATTTTATTAGGTAATGTTATTTGGTAGTAGTTTCTTGTTTTTAGGTTTTTAAGTGTAAGAATTCATATATATAATTCAACATTGAAATTTGATTTATTGTTATTACCAATGATTTATTTTACCTTGAAATTAAATTTCATCATCTAATTAATACTTTTCAAGGATTATCTATAAATTTCTAGACTAAGGCAAGGCATAAAGGTATCATCTAAGGCAATCAAGCATGTAATCAAATAATCATGTAAAGATGATAATAATAATAATACTATGAATGAAATAATGTTAAATAAAATTTAGGGTTAGGGTTGGACCTAGGAGCTGGTTGTTACATTCTCCCATCGTTTAGGAAATTTCGTCCCTAAATTTTAGCCTCGATTAGATCTAGAACGGGTGGGTTTGAAGAGGTGCGGAAAATCTTTTCTCATTTCATCTTCTCGTTCCCAAGTGAATTCAGGCTCTCGCCTAGAATTCCATCTTACTTTGACCTTGGGTATACGACTTCGTCTGAGTTTCTTGACCAATCGGTCAGTGATCTCAACAGGTTCTTCAACAAAATTCAGCTTGTTATTAATTCTAGCTTCCTTCAAAGGCAATTCCAGGGCTTTGTCTACCAAACACTTCTTCAAGTTAGACACATGGAATGTGTCATGTATGTAGCTTAACTCTTGAGGTAGTTTTAATTGATAAGCCACTGGGCCAATTCTAGCAAGTATTTCAAATGGTCCAATGTATCTTGGGCTTAGCTTGCCTTTCTTACCAAATCTTACGGCTCCCTTCCAGGGTTCGACTTTTAGCATCACTCTATCACCGACCTGGAATTCCAATGGTTTTTGCCTTCTGTTAGCGTATTTCTTCTGACGATCTCGGGCTGCTCTTAGACGCTCTTTGATTTTAAATATTTTGTCTGTGGTCTCCATCATGATGTCGGGTCCCATCACTTGGCTGTCACCAACCTCATTCCAACTTAACGGCGATTGGCATTTCCTACCATATAGGGCTTCATACGGGGCTGTTTTTATACTTGCGTGGTAACTATTATTGTAGGAAAACTCTACTAGAGGAAGATGGTTGTCCCAGTTCCCACCGAAGTCAATCACGCAAGCTCTTAACATATCTTCCAAAGTTTGAATGGTTCTTTCACTTTGTCCGTCGGTTTGAGGGTGGTATGCAGTGCTTAAATCCAGACGGGTCCCTAAAGCCTATTGGAGTGTTCTCCAAAAACGAGAAGTGAAGCGACTATCACGGTCTGAGATAATCGATAGTGGCACTCCATGTCTGGTCACTATTTCGTCGATGTAAAGTTGGGCTAGCTTTGGCAAGTCGTAGTCCTCTCGAATTGGCAAGAAATGGGCTGATTTGGTAAGCCTATCCACTATTACCCAAATGGCATCATGTCCTCTGAAGGTTCTTGGTAACTTCGTAACAAAATCCATTGTAATGTTATCCCATTTCCATTCTAGAATTTCGGGTTGTTGCAAAGTTCCTGATGGCTTTTGATTTTCAGCTTTTACCATTGCGCACGTCAGACACTTCCCAACATAGGTGGCGATTGATTTCTTGATTCCAGGCCACCAGAAAAGTGCCTTTAAGTCTTGGTACATTTTATCACTTCCTGGGTGAATCGAGTATCTAGATTTGTGAGCTTCATCTAGGATTGTCTCTCTAATCCCTCCATACTTTGGTACCCACGTTCTTCCTTCACACTTGTATAAACCATCGTTGCTCAACTCTAAACGCTTTTCCATTCCTGTTAGCATCTCCTCAGCTAGGTTATCCTCCTTCAGTGCTTCACCTTGAGTTTCCTTTAGCCTAGCAATAAGGCTGGTATACACACTCATCCTTAAGGCACGGACGCGAAGGGGTTTTTCCCTTTCCTTTCTACTCAAGGCATCTGCCACTACATTTGCCTTGCCAGGGTGGTAGCGGATTTCACATTCATAATCATTCAATAGCTCAACCCATCTTCTCTGGCGCATGTTTAACATCTTCTGATCAAGAATGTGCTGCAAGCTTCTACGATCAGTATAGATAATGCACTTGGTGCCATAGAGATAGTGCCTCCACATTTTGAGTGCAAACACCACGGCACCCAATTCCAGATCATGAGTCGTGTAGTTCTTTTCATGCTCATTCAACAGTCTGGATGCATAAGCAATCACCTTATCTCGTTGCATCAGCACGCATCCTAGTCCCTGATGCGAGGCGTCACAATAGACTACGAAATCCTCAACTCCTTCCGGTAGGGCGAGGATAGGTGCACTACATAGTTTCTACTTGAGTGTTTCAAATGCTTTGTTCTGTTCTTGTTCCCATACAAAGGCTGTATTCTTCTTAGTCAAAGCAGTTAACGGCTGCACTATTCGCGAGAAGTCTTTGATGAACCTCCTGTAGTATCCAGCT
Organism: Flaveria robusta; assembly: GCA_025506415.1. Taxonomy (NCBI): domain Eukaryota; kingdom Viridiplantae; phylum Streptophyta; class Magnoliopsida; order Asterales; family Asteraceae; genus Flaveria; species Flaveria robusta. The sequence goes on along the minus strand of CM046476.1, from coordinate 8,550,719 downwards.
AAACCAAGAAATTGTCTTATCTCGGTAGGAGTTTCAGGAATCTTCCAATTCTTGATAGCCTCTATTTTTGAGGGGTCCACTTGAATCCCATCTTTATTCACTACATGCCCTAGAAATTGGATTTCACGCATCCAAAATTCGCATTTGGAGAATTTGGCATATAGTTGCTCATTCTTGAGCAACTCAAGAATCAGTCTAAGATGCTTCTCATGCTCTTCTTTACTACAGGAGTAGATTAAGATATCATCAATGAACACAATCACAAACTTGTCTAGATATGGGCGACATACTCGGTTCATGAGATCCATAAATGCCGCTGGTGCATTAGTCAGTCCAAAGGGCATGACCAGGTACTCATAGTGTCCATATCTAGTTCTAAAGGCTGTTTTGGGTATGTCTTCTTCTCTTATCTTCAGTTGATGGTATCCCGATCTTAAATCTATTTTGGAAAAATAGCTAGCTCCTTGTAGTTGATCGAATAGATCATCAATTCTCGGAAGAGGATAACGATTCTTTGTTGTCAGCTTGTTTAATTCCCGGTAATTAATACACATACGTAGGGTTCCATCCTTCTTCTTCACGAATAGCACCGGGGCACCCCATGGAGAAACACTTGGTCGTATAAATCCCTTGTCAATTAGCTCTTGGATTTGTATCATTAGCTCTTTCATCTCGGGCGGGGCGAGTCGGTATGGTGCCTTAGCTACTGGTGCAGCTCCAGGCAATAGATCTATTTGGAACTCACTTGTCGGGTTGGAGGGAGTCCCGGTAGATCTTCGGGAAATACTTTCGGATATTCAGAAACCACCGGTATGTCCTCGATTTTCTTTTCCTCTTTTGCCTTCATCACATAGACTATGAAAGCTAAGCATCCTTTCATGAGACTCTTGGTAGCCTTTAGGTGGGATATCATAGGATATAGCGCGTTACTTCTCTCACCATGAACAACTAACGTTTTCCCATCGCTTAAAGGTATTTTAAGTAAATGTTCATCACACACGATTTCAGCCCTATTTTTGGCTAACCAATCCATCCCGACAACTACATCAAAACCTCCTAGCGTTATAGGCATCAGGTCTATCTTAAATAAATTACCCTCTAGTTCCATTGAGCAACCTTTGATGATTTCATTGGTTTCTATTATATTACCGTCAGCTAACTCTACAGTATAGGCATCGGTTAAGGTGCAAGCTTTCAAATCAATCAAGGGCCTAAAGGTAGTAGAAACAAAGCTACCTGTCGCTCCAGTATCAAATAGAACAGTAGCAGGATGGTGGTTAATGAGAAACGTACCATTGACCACATCGGGTTCCTTACGAGCACCGTTCGGATCCATCACGAACGCTCTTCCCTTGGGTTTGTTGGGTTTGGCATCCTTGTCCCTTGCTAATTTAGGGCACTTGTTCCTCATATGTCCTGGATCTCCACATTCATAGCATTGCTTACCCGGTTCATATGTACAATCCTTAATCAAATGACCAGTTCTCTTACACCTGAAACAAGGCATTGGGTTGCAATCTCCTTGGTGGTGTAGTTTGCACTTGTTGCAAAAGGGGCTTGTGCCTAAGTACAGTTTTCGAGCCCTTCCACCATGATCATCACGCCTTGCTCCTTCACCGGTTCTCTTGCTTGAACTACCACTGCTACCCATTGTCTTTTTAACATCAAACCACTTCCTTTTCTCACCCATTACCTTCTTTTTGTCTTCTACCTTCACATGCTCTGTCCATCCAGCTCTAATCAAGTCATCAGTCAAGCTACTTGTGAAATCAACTGCAGCTTGTAGGGTCATGGGCCTGGAAGATCGAACCATGCCTCTAACCCTGGGATGTAATCCCCAGATGAAACGGGCTACACCTTTGGCTTCCGGTGTCACTAGATGTGGCACTAGTCGGGACAAAGCCAGAAAACGGTTGATGTATTCCGTGTAGTTCGGGCCTTTCATTTCCAAGCTCAGAAATTCAGATTCTAGCTTCTCAAGCTGATTGATTGGACAGTATTTGTTGGTCATTAGCTCCCTGAATTCGGACCAGTTCATCCTTCCAACAGCATTCCTTCCACGAGGTTGAACAATAGTTCTCCACCACTCTAGTGCTGATCCCTTAAGTGATTGAGAAGCAAACCTTACCATGTGCTCGAGTTTGCACTCACTGATGTCCAGCACGGCTTCCATCTCATCCAGCCATCGGTAGGTCTCAATCGCACCCTCAGTGCCATAGAAGTCCTTTGGTTTGCACGCCATAAAGGTTTTGTAAGAACACCCATTCCTTATCTCCTCAGTGTCATCATTGTTGGCTTCGTCATTCCCGGGTTCACCGTTCCCGGTTGCATTACCCCGATCAGCGTTGATCTGGGCAATGATGGTTGGAATGGCATTTGCAATTTGTTGCGCCACCAAGTTGGCAATCCTTTCCTCGTTTTCCAAGTTGACATTCTCTCCACGTGGAGCTTCTGGTTGGGTAGGTGCTTGGTTTTCATTCTGGTTCCTAGCTTCTTCATTTCTTCCACTAGTTGCTCCTCTTCTTCCCATACGAACTCCTCGTCTCGGTGGCATTCTGGTGTCATCATAGACAAATCTGTTTAGCATCTCATAAATTGGTTTCAAGTATCTCATAACAACCGATTATACTCCTACTAGCCACTAAACCCAGGACATAAAGGTTTTGTACCACATTTCATGACATTCAAAGATGCTTCAATCAATTAATGGGATAGATTATATCACAAGACAACATAATTTAACTCATGTCACATAACATCGCATAGTTTCATTCAAAATCATTCTGTAAAAGTTAGCCTCATAAGCAAAAGTCCATAAATCGATAAATGAAACCACAATCAAACATAATAGTTAAAACATCATAGTTTCACAAATTGGAAGGTGCCATCACCCCCATAATAATGATAGTAGTGTCTGAAATAGATAAATAGTTTCTCAAATAGATCAATAGTTTCTTGCACACACTCCAATGCTTCTCACGTCATCATTGCCATTTCTTCTTCAGCCATCCAAACCAACCTGAATTTTTCTTCTTCTGCTCCTGCTCCATGCGCTGAACACTATGAGACGCCATCATGGCTTGGAACTGTGCAGACTGGGAGGTCCGAGTGGCATGCTACAGGGTCACCTCGTGATGCTGAATAGTCCGGAGTATCTCTCCAAGAGTAGGGTCGGAAGGACCAAAGTCACTAGCCCGACGGCTAGACTGGGTGTAGGGATCTCTGGCAAGGACACTCGGGCCGTCAAACATGCTTCGCCTTGGCGGCATCCAATACTCGTCGTGTGTGTGGCGTCTAGGCGGGTCAATCACTGGAGGTGCTGGAGCTGGAGCCACTGCAGGAGGGGGCGGCATCCTAAAAGAAACAGATGTCCCTGGCCTGGTACTCTTTCGGGGACGGGTGACGACACGAGCACCACTACTCCTAATCGGCGGGATGGGAGAGAGGGTAGGCGCGGTGACATGAGGAGAGTGGGATCGCGTTCTGCTTCTGACCGGAGATGATGATACAGAGTCTTCCGAGGTCACGGAAATCCATCCAGGGTGTCCACACCTTCGCAGGTACTCTTCGTATTCAGTCTGAGGCGTTGACTTCTTAACACTTCCCCCATGGGCAGTCTCATCAACAGGGTATGCGGGCGCCTTTCCTTTATCAGCCATAGCCTACAAATCCTGTAAGATTTCATGAGTAAATTGGTTTCTCATAGCTCAGGATAATAATAATAGTAATAATAATAGTATCTATAGCAGTGATGGCAGTAGCATCAATAATCAGTAGTATCAGTAATTAGTAGCATCAAAAATCAGTAGTATCTCGATATAACAGGCATGAAAGTCACTTTTAAAATTTTTGGCCACACAAAAGAAATTTTCTTGAATCATCAACCCAAAATACAGAGTTTAACCTCACCTAGGGGTCCATGCCAGAACTCACGCGTTCGGTAAATTCATAATTACATTGATCAAGTGTAATCATCAATTTACCCAACCCGCTTACTCCGACACATTCCAAACAAGGACAGTCCTAAGGAATCAAGGTTGTAGCCTAGAGTCTACTAAGGTATTCCCAATTTCTCTACAACCTGGCTCTGATACCAATCTGTCACACCCCGGGCCCAAGTAGGGTGGGACGTCACAGACTGGCAACATATATGGCAGCGGAAACTAACCATCAAAAGAGCACACAAGGAAAGAAATCACATGGCATTACAATAAAAGTTTTAACAACCCAAATACAACAGTCAAAAGCCGGGTCATAACAGACTTAATCCAAATTAAAGTAAATTCATAAGTTCAACAAACATCCAACAAATTGTCTAATGATAGATTCAAACTAATTAATGCCATGTGGTGGTCACGGAACTAGGTCATCCAAAGAGGTTCTCCAACTATTCCAAGCTCTCATCAAGGATTACCTGAAACATGCTCAAAAGATTTTTGTGTCAACTAAAAAGTTGGTGAATTCAAGTGCTTAAAGTTTAAAAACAAATCCATAAGTAAATTTTGAAATCATAAATATCACTGTTGTGGGGTCACAATCAACCCTGCACTCAGTCCCGGCTAGCCTCTTCTAAAGTTGTGTTAATACCGGTTAACCCATAGGGATAACTGAGCCTCAAACAGTGAACCATACCTGCTGGATGGTCCACCTTAGTATCTTATAATACCTGTCACATGACACAAACGACCCCGCAGGATCTCAGTGTGGTACCCTTCCCATTCATGAGGGAAGGCACTGTGTGTGGGGGATTCCCCAAGTAGATCTACCCATATAGAACAAGCGGTTCACACAAGAATTAATGATTGTGATACAATTAGGAGCAGGTTCAAAATTAACCACAACATACAAGTATCATAGCACATAAATGATTTCAAAGTAAGCATAGTATGTTTCATCCCAAAACAGTAGTGAAAAGGGAACACTAGAACTCACCTTAGGGTTAAGTCAACGATTCCTTGAGCAAAGATAGATTCAATTCCTAGCACCCTATCATCATGATTCAAGTAATAAGCTAAATGATCTATGGTCATTATAAGAGTAACTAGGTTAATTTATGGTTAAAAGTTCAACTAACTTTGGTTCTTTAACAATTGTGTTAAAAAGTTTCCTTTTTAGGTAAGTAGACTTTCTTTATGTAAATGACAAGTTTTTAAGATTTAAATCAGTTTTATAAGGTGATGATATGTTTAACAAGAAATTTTAGTCATATATTGATCATTCTATGGTGAAATTACAGAATTACACTTTAGTCCCTCAAGTTTCATAATTTACAGTTTTTACCCTAAAGTTTGATTTCTATCATTTCATGACCCATTATGGCTCTTAATAATTTCCAGAAGTTTTAAATATTTAAAATGATCTATTTTAACCCAAATTTTCAGTATTTTAATTTGGAGAATTTAAAATACCTATATCTAGTTACCGGTTACGGTTAAACCGACAATTTATCGTCAAGTTTTGAATATTGTAGTTTTTAACCCATAAGACTTATGTATTTCTTTTTAAACACTTCTAATAAACTTTTTAATCTGTTTTAAATGGGATTTTTGAGTCATTATAGCCAAAGGCTTTGGTTTGTAAGAAATCGTTTGTAAACTCATTTTTAACCGAAACCGAACATTCTAAGTTAATTTTTCTTCAAACTTTTACCAAATTACCACCTTGAGGTCACTAAGTTACTGAAATTTCATTAATTCCATGATTTTATACTTGTTACACAATTTTTAGAAATTTTCTCCAAAATCTCCCGGTTTAGGTCTATTTTGCTATTTAAATTCATAAAAATTACAATTTAACCCAATAAATCACCAAATTCGGTTTTTAACACTAAAATATATATTTTAGGGCCTGAAAATTATAAAATTTGATATTTGTTAAGTTTAACCCATAACTTCCGATTTTACGTCCTAGATTTACCTCATTTAAACCATTTTACCATACTTTTCATAATGTTTACCCCAAGTCACGAATTTTACAGGTTTAATATCATCAAACTACTGGAACAAAACTTCAACTCACAGATTTTTACATACAAGTCACCATTGATTCATTTAGAGGGTGTTAATCACTTTTTACACATGTGTAATCGATATGTTTCAAGCATAATCATCACCAAACCATTATTTAACTTTTAAACCAGCTTAATAAGGAGTTCATAAACTGTTTTAGAGCAGAAGTTTAGCATAGGTTGAGAGGCTTTTAAAAATAGGTGGGTTTTTGGTGCTAAACCCATGAAAAAGAGGGTTTTCAAGGTGAAATCGAGTGCACCAACCCTTGATTCATGATTGTTCTTAGCATATACCTTCTTTTGAGGTTGAGAGTCCTTCAAAAACAGTAGGATGGCAGCAAGTTTCTGTTTTGAACAAGAAAGTAAGATTTTTGAGAGAAAAGTGAAGAAAAACACAAGATATAGCCTTATTCGGGTATGATGTTGCTTACACTTCAGGTGTTTCACGATTTTGGGATGATTTTGAGAGTGAAAAGGCTGTTTAATCACGAGCTCAAGCTGTAACCTCCTGTTCTTGCAAGAACCTAGCTTGAAAACTCACCAAAACTTACTTTCTAGCTTGTTTTGAGCTTGGTCGATGCTTGGATGGTGTTGTTCTTTGATTATCTAACTAGGATGAAGAAGAAAATGCAGAGAAGAAGGTGGAGATGGCTGGAGAATTCGTGAGGAAGAGAGAGAGAGAAGGGAGAAGGCTTTTGCATGTATGGGGAAATGAGGGATGGAGTGTGTAGGTGGGATTGTGGTCTTCTAGGGAGTGAGATGAGTGGAGGGAGAGGGGGGGGGGCGGCTGATTTGGTGGTTGGGAGGGGAATAAATTCAAATTTTGATTATATTTAATTAATTAAAGTAGGTTAAGTGTAGTATAATTTTATTAGGTAATGTTATTTGGTAGTAGTTTCTTGTTTTTAGGTTTTTAAGTGTAAGAATTCATATATATAATTCAACATTGAAATTTAATTTATTGTTATTACCAATGATTTATTTTACCTTGAAATTAAATTTCATCATCTAATTAATACTTTTCAAGGATTATCTATAAATTTCTAGACTAAGGCAAGGCATAAAGGTATCATCTAAGGCAATCAAGCATGTAATCAAATAATCATATAAAGATGATAATAATAATAATACTATGAATGAAATAATGTTAAATAAAATTTAGGGTTAGGGTTGGACCTAGGAGCTGGTTGTTACAGTTTTGTATTCGGTTTTAGTTTGGATGTAAAGAATAGATACTATCTAACATATATGATTGACTAGTATGATTTCAATAATAATTACAATCAAATTTCTTTATATTGGTTTAGGAGTGTGTTTATTAGACTTAGGAATCAAAATTCAAGAACGTTGGACGTTTTTAAGGAAAGCAAAAGCTTTCGATGCGAGAACAGTTGTTGTTTAATGTTTTTCTATAACTAGTTCCCTTTGTATGTATTTAGTTAAGCATTCATGAGAAGTATGGTGCACTAATCTATAATTGCATAATTTCGATTGAAATACAATTTACCGTTATTTACTCGGTTATGCTACATTGATTTGACTTCTTTTGATAGGTCACACATTGTGTTTCTTGTTTAACGTATGATTAATTACATCCCACCACTTTCATTTGATTATCGATTCTAATTAAATAAATACGAGTAGTTTCTTCATCATTTACAAGTGGTTTACTTGCCTTGATTGTCAATAAAGAAATCTATGGAGTGACAGTTGTTATTTGGATTGATTTAGTTCATTTTGGAATAAAGAGTGTTTGATGTAGGTTGTTCAGTGTTATGGACGAGATTTGAGGAGTGAATTGATTTCAAGGATCATTCGTGTGGTTTTGTATTCGGTTTTAGTTTGGATATAAAGAATAGATACTATCTAACATATATGATTGACTAGTATGATTCCAATAATAATTACAATCAAATTTCTTTATATTGGTTTAGGAGTGTGTTTATTAGACTTAGGAATCAAAATTCAAGAACGTTGGACGTTTTAAGGAAAGCAAAAGCTTTCGATGCAAGAACAGTTGTTGTTTAATGTTTTTGTATAACTAGTTCCCTTTGTATGTATTTAGTTAAGCATTCATGAAAAGTATGGTGCACTAATCTATAATTGCATAATTTCGATTGAAATACAATTCACCGTTATTTACTCGGTTATGCTACATTGATTTGACTTCTTTTGATAGGTCACACATTGTGTTTCTTGTTTAACGTATGATTACTTACATTCCAACACTTTCATTTGATTATCGATTCTTATTAAAAGAATAAAAGTAGTTTTTTCATCATTTACAAGTGGTTTACTTGCCATGATTATCAATAATGAAATCTTTAGAATGACAGTTGTTATTTGGATTGATTTAGTTCATTTTGGAATAAAGAGTGTTTGATGTTGGTTGTTCAGTGTTATGGATGAGATTTGAGGAGTGGATTCATATCTAGGGTCATTCGTGTGGTTTTGTATTCAGTTTTGTTTTCGATGTAAACAATCATACTATGTAACATATGTGCTTGAATAATATGATTCCAATGGTAATTACAATCAGATATCTTTATATTGGTTTAGAAGTGTGTTTATTAGACTTAATAATCAAAACACAAGAACGTTGCATGTTGTTAAGGAAAGCAAAAGCTATCGATGCCAGAACAGTTGTTGTTTAATGTTTTTGTATAACTAGTTCCGTTTCTATGTATTTAGTTAAGCATTCATGAGTAGTCTGATGCATTAATCCGTAGTTGAATAATTTTGATTGAAATACAATTCACCGTTATTTACTTGGTCATGCTACATTGATTTGACTTTTTTTTAATAGGTCACACATTGTGTTTCTTGTTTAACGTATGATTACTTACATCCCAACACTTTCATTTGATTATCGAATCTAATTAAATGAATAGGAGTAGTTTCTTCATCACTTCAAGTGGTTTATTTGCCTTGATTGTCAATAAAGAAATCTATGGATTGATAGTTGTTACTTGGATTGATTTAGTTCATTTTGGAATAAAGAGTGTATGATGTAAGTTGTTCAGTGTTATGGATGAGATTTGTGGAGGAGTGGATTGATTTCAAGGGTCATTCGTACGGTTTTGTATTTGGTTTTGGTTTTGATGTAAACAATAATACTTTGTAACATCTGTGATTTACAAGTATGATTCCATTGATAATTACAATCAAATATCTTTATATTGGTTTAGAATTGTGTTTGTTAGACTTAATAATCAAAACTGAAGAAGGTTGAACCTTGTTAAGGAAAGCAAAAGCTATCGATGCGAGAACAGTTGTTGTTTAATGTTTTTCTATAACTAGTTCCCTTTGTATGTATTTAGTTTAGCATTCATGAATACTCTGATGCACTAATCTGTAGTTGAATAATTTTGATTGAAATACAATTCACCGTTATTTACTTGGTCATGCTACATTGATTTGACTTCTTTTTGATAGGTCACACATTGTGTTTCTTGTTTAACGTATGATTACTTACATCCCACCACTTTCATTTGATTATCGATTCTAATTAAATGAATAAGAGTAGTTTTTTCATCATTTACAAGTGGTTTACTTGCCTTGATTGTCAATAAAGAAATCTATGGAGTGACAGTTGTTATTTGGATTGATTTTGTTCATTTTGGAATAAAGAGTGTTTGATGTAGTTTGTTCAGTGTTATGGACGAGATTTGAGGAGTGGATTCATTTCTAAGGTCTTTTGTGTGGTTTTGTATTCGGTTTTGGTTTCGATATAAACAATCATACTATGTAACATATGTGCTTGAATAGTATGATTCCAATGATAATACAATCATATATCTTTATATTGGTTTAGAAGTATGTTTATTAGACTTAATAATCAAAACACAAGAACGTTGCATGTTGTTAAGGAAAGCAAAAGCTATGGATGCGAGAACAGTTGTTGTTTAATGTTTTTGTATAACTAGTTCCCTTTGTATGTATTTAGTTAAGCATTCTTGAATAGTCTGATGCATTAATCCGTAGTTGAATAATTTCCATTGAAATACAATTCACCGTTATTTACTTGGTCATGCTACATTGATTTGACTTCTTTTTGATAGGTCACACATTGTGTTTCTTGTTAACGTATGATTACTTACATCTCAACACTTTCATTTGATTATCGAATCTAACTAAATGAATAAGAGTAGTTTTCTTCATCACTTACAAGTGGTTTACTTGCCTTGATTGTCAATAAAGAAATCTATGGATTGACAGTTGTTACTTGGATTGATTTAGTTCATTTTGGAATAAAGAGTGTTTGATGCAGGTTGTTTAGTGTTATGGATGAGATTTGTGGAGGAGTGGATTGATTTCAAGTGTAATTCATGTGGTTTTGTATTTGGTTTTGGTTTTGATGTAAACAATAATACTATGTAACATATGTCATTTGCAAGTATGATTCCAATGATAATTACAATCAGATATCTTTATATTGGTTTAGAATTGTGTTTATTAGACTTAATAATCAAAACTGAAGAAGGTTGCACCCTGTTAAGGAAAGCAAAAGCTATCGATGCGAGAACAGTTATTGTATAATGTTTTTCTATAACTAGTTCCCTTTGTATGTATTTAGTTTAGCATTCATGAATAGTCTGATGCACTAATTTGTAGTTGAATAATTTCGATAGAAATACAATTCACCGTTATTTACTTGGTCATGCTACATTGATTTGACTTCTTTTTGATAGGTCACACATTGTGTTTCTTGTTTAACGTATGATTACTTACATCCTACCACTTTCATCTGATTATCGAATCTAATTAAAAGAATAAGAGTAGTTTCTTCATCATTTACAAGTGGTTACTTGCCTTGATTGTCAATAAAGAAATCCATGGACTAACAGTTGTTATTTGGATTGATTTAGTTCATTTTGGAATAAAGAGTGTTTGATGTAGGTTGTGTAGTGTTATGGATGATATTTGTGGAGTACTGGATTGATTTCAAGGGTCATTCGTGTGGTTTTGTATTTGGTTTTGGGTTCGATGTAAACAATAATACTATGTAACATATGTGATTAGCAAGCATGATTCCAATGATAATTACAATCAGATATCTTTATATTGGTTTAGAAGTGTGTTTATTAAACTTAATAATCAAAACTCAAAAACGTTGCACGTTGATAAGGAAAGCAAAAGCTAAAGATGCGAGAACAGTTGTTGTTTAATGTTTTTGTATAACTAGTTCCGTTTCTATGTATTTAGTTAAGCATTCATGAATAGTCTGATGCACTAATCCGTAGTTGAATAATTTCGATTGAAATACAATTCATCGTTATTTACTTGGTCATGCTACATTGATTTGACTTCTTTTTGATAGGTCACACATTATGTTTCTTGTTCAACGTATGATTACTTATATCCCACCACATGTATTTGATTATCTATTCTAATTAAATGAATAAGAGTAGTTTCTTCATCATTTACAAGTGGTTACTTGCCTTGATTGTCAATAAAGAAATCCATGGACTAACAGTTGTTATTTGGATTGATTTAGTTCATTTTGGAATAAAGAGTGTTTGATGTAGGTTGTTCAGTGTTATGGACTAGATTTGAGGAGGACTGGATTCATTTCTAGGGTCATTTATGTTGTTTTGTATTCGGTTTTGGTTTCGATATAAACAATCATACCATGTAACATATGTGAGTGACTAGTATGATTCCAATAATAATTACAATCAGATATCTTTATATTGGTTTAGAAGTGTGTTTATTAAACTTAATAATCAAAACACAAGAACGTTGCTCGTTGTTAAGGAAAGCAAAAGCTATCGATGCGAGAACAGGTGTTGTTTAATGTTTTTATATAACTAGTTCCCTTTGTATGTATTTAGTTAAGCATTCATGAATAGTCTGATGCATTAATCCATAGTTGAATAATTTCGATTGAAATACAATTCACCATTATTTACTTGGTCATGCTCCATTGATTTGACTTCTTTTTGATAGGTCACACATTGTGTTTCTTGTTTAACATATGATTACTTACATCCCAACACTTTCATTTGATTATGGAATCTAATTAAATGAATAAGAGTAGGTTCTTCATCACTTACAAGTGGTTTACTTGCCTTGATTGTCAATAAAGAAATCCATGTACTAACAGTTGTTGTTTGGATTGATTTATTACATTTTGGAATAAAGAGTGTTTGATATAGATTGTGTAGTGTTATGGATGAGATTTGAGGAGGAGTAGATTGATTTCAAGGGTAATTCGTGCGGTTTTGTATTTGGTTTTGGTTTTGATGTAAACAATAATACTATGTAACATATGTGATTTGCAAGTACGATTCCAATGATAATTACAATCAGATTTTTTTATATTGGTTTAGAATTGTATTTATTAGACTTAATAATCAAAACTGAAGAAGGTTGCACCTTGTTAAGGAAAGCAAAAGCTATCGATGGGAGAACAGTTGTTGTTTAATATTTTTCTATAACTAGTTCCCTTTGTATGTATTTAGTTTAGCATTCATGAATAGTCTGATGCATTAATCCGTAGTTGAATAATTTCGATTGAAATACAATTCATCGTTATTTACTTGGTCATGCTCCATTGATTTGACTTCTTTTTGATAGGTCACACATTGTGTTTCTTGTTTAACATATGATTACTTACATCCCAACACTTTCATTTGATTATGGAATCTAATTAAATGAATAAGAGTAGGTTCTTCATCACTTACAAGTGGTTTACTTGCCTTGATTGTCAATAAAGAAATCCATGTACTAACAGTTGTTGTTTGGATTGATTTATTTCATTTTGGAATAAAGAGTGTTTGATATAGATTGTGTAGTGTTATGGATGAGATTTGAGGAGTGGATTGATTTCAAGGGTCATTCGTGTGGTTTTGTATTTGGTTTTGGTTTCGATGTAAACAATAATACTATGTAACATATGTGATTGGCAAGTATGATTCCAATGATAATTACAATCAGATATCTTTATATTGGTTTAGAAGTGTGTTTATTAGACTTAATAATCAAAACTCAAGAACGTTGCACGTTGTTAAGGAAAGCAAAAGCTATAGGTGCGAGAACAGTTGTTGTTTTATGTTTTTGTATAACTAGTTCCGTTTCTATGTATTTAGTTAAGTATTCATGAATAGTCTGATGCACTAATCCGTAGTTGAATAATTTCGATTGAAATACAATTCATCATTATTTACTTGGTCATGCTACATTGATTTGACTTCTTTTTGATAGGTCACACACTGTGTTTCTTGTTTAACATATGATTACTTACATCCCACCACTTGTATTTGATTATCGATTCTAATTAAATGAATAAGAGTAGTTTTTTCATCATTTACAAGTGGTTACTTGCCTTGATTGTCAATAAAGAAATCCATGGACTAACAGTTGTTATTTGGATTGATTTAGTTCATTTTGGAATAAAGAGTGTTTGATGTAGGTTGTTCATTGTTATGGACGAAATTTGAGGAGGACTGGATTCATTTCTAGGGTCATTTCTGTTGTTTTGTATTCGGTTTTGGTTTCGATATAAACAATCATACCATGTAACATATGTGATTGACTAATATGATTTCAATGATTATTACAATCAAATATCTTTATATTGGTTTAGAAGTGTGTTTATTAGACTTAATAATCAAAACTCAAGAACATTGCACGTTGTTAAGGAAAGCAAAAGCTATTGATGCGAGAACAGTTGTTGTTTAATGTTTTTATATAACTAGTTCACTTTCTATGTATTTAGTTAAGCATTCATAAATAGTCTGATGCATTAATCCGTAGTTGAATAATTTCGATTGAAATACAATTCACCGTTATTTACTTGGTCATGCTACATTGATTTGACTTCTTTTTGATAGGTCACACATTGTGTTTCTTGTTTAACGTATGATTACTTACATCCCACCACTTTCATCTGATTATCGAATCTAATTAAATGAATAAGAGTAGTTTCTTCATCATTTACAAGTGGTTACTTGCCTTGATTGTCAAAAAAGAAATCCAAGTACTAACAGTTGTTATTTGGATTGATTTAGTTCATTTTGGAATAAAGAGTGTTTGATGTAGGTTGTGTAGTGTTATGGATGAGATTTGAGGAGGAGTGGATTGATTTCAAGGGTCATTCATGTGGTTTTGTATTTGGTTTTGGTTTCGATGTAAACAATAATACTTTGTAACATATGTGATTAGCAAGTATGATTCTAATGATAATTACAATCAGATATCTTTATATTGGTTTACAAGTGTGTTTATTAGACTTAATAATCAAAACTCAAGAACGTTGCACGTTGTTAAGGAAAGCAAAAGCTATAGATGCGAGAACAGTTGTTGTTTAATGTTTTTGTATAACTAGTTCCGTTTCTATGTATTAAGTTAAGCATTAATGAATAATCTGATGCAATAATCCGTAGTTGAATAATTTCGATTGAAATACAATTCATTGTTATTTACTTGGTCATGCTACATTGATTTGACTTCTTTTTGATAGGTCACACATTGTGTTTCTTGTTTAACGTATGATTACTTACATTCCACCACTTGTATTTGATTATCGATTCTAACTAAATGAATAAGAGTAGTTTTTTCATCATTTACAAGTGGTTACTTGCCTTGATTGTCAATAAAGAAATCCATGGACTAACAGTTGTTATTTGGATTGATTTAGTTCATTTTGGAATAAAGAGTGTTTGATGTAGGTTGTTCAGTGTTATGGCAGAGATTTGAGGAGGACTGGATTCATTTCTAGGGTCATTTATGTTGTTTTGTATTCGGTTTTGGTTTCGATATAAACAATCATACCATGTAACATATGTGAGTGACTAGTATGATTCCAATAATAATTACAATCAGATATCTTTATATTGGTTTAGAAGTGTGTTTATTAAACTTAATAATCAAAACACAAGAACGTTGCTCGTTGTTAAGGAAAGCAAAAGTTATCGATGCGAGAACAGGTGTTGTTTAATGTTTTTATATAACTAGTTCCCTTTGTATGTATTTAGTTAAGCATTCATGAATAGTCTGATGCATTAATCCGTAGTTGAATAATTTCGATTGAAATACAATTCACCATTATTTACTTGGTCATGCTCCATTGATTTGACTTCTTTTTGATAGG
The DNA here is from genome assembly GCA_025506415.1 of Flaveria robusta. Taxonomy (NCBI): domain Eukaryota; kingdom Viridiplantae; phylum Streptophyta; class Magnoliopsida; order Asterales; family Asteraceae; genus Flaveria; species Flaveria robusta. Next base: position 8,535,618 of record CM046476.1, on the reverse strand, counting down.
TCACACATTGTGTTTCTTGTTTAACATATGATTACTTACATCCCAACAATTTCATTTGATTATGGAATCTAATTAAATGAATAAGAGTAGGTTCTTCATCACTTACAAGTGGTTTACTTGCCCTGATTGTCAATAAAGAAATCCATGTACTAACAGTTGTTGTTTGGATTGATTTATTACATTTTGGAATAAAGAGTGTTTGATATAGATTGTGTAGTGTTATGGATGAGATTTGAGGAGGAGTAGATTGATTTCAAGGGTAATTCGTGCGGTTTTGTATTTGGTTTTGGTTTTGATGTAAACAATAATACTATGTAACATATGTGATTTGCAAGTACGATTCCAATGATAATTACAATCAGATTTCTTTATATTGGTTTAGAATTGCGTTTATTAGACTTAATAATCAAAACTGAAGAAGGTTGCACCTTGTTAAGGAAAGCAAAAGCTATCGATGGGAGAACAGTTGTTGTTTAATGTTTTTCTATAACTAGTTCCCTTTGTATGTATTTAGTTTAGCATTCATGAATAGTCTGATGCATTAATCCGTAGTTGAATAATTTCGATTGAAATACAATTCACCGTTATTTACTTGGTCATGCTCCATTGATTTGACTTCTTTTTGATAGGTCACACATTGTGTTTCTTGTTTAACATATGATTACTTACATCCCAACACTTTCATTTGATTATGAAATCTAATTAAATGAATAAGAGTAGGTTGTTCATCACTTACAAGTGGTTTACTTGCCTTGATTGTCAATAAAGAAATCCATGTACTAACAGTTGTTGTTTGGATTGATTTATTTCATTTTGGAATAAAGAGTGTTTGATGTAGGATGTTTAGTGTTATGGACGAGATTTGAGGAGGACTGGATTCAGTTCTAGGGTCATTTCTGTTGTTTTGTATTCGGTTTTGGTTTCGATATAAACAATCATACCATGTAACATATGTGATTGACTAGTATGATTCCAATGATAATTACAATCACATATCTTTATATTGGTTTAGAAGTGTGTTTATTAGAATTAATAATCAAAACTCAAGAACGTTGCACGTTGCTATGGAAAGGAAAAGCTATAGATGCGAGAACAGTTGTTGTTTAATGTTTTTGTATAACTAGTTCCGTTTCTATGTATTTAGTTAAGCAATCATGAATAGTATGATGCACTAATCCGTAGTTGAATAATTTCGATTGAAATACAATTCATCGTTATTTACTTGGTCATGCTACATTGATTTGACTTCTTTTTGATAGGTCACACATTGTGTTTCTTGTTTAACGTATGATTAGTTACATCCCACCACTTGTATTTGATTATCGATTCTAACTAAATGAATAAGAGTAGTTTTTTCATCATTTACAAGTGGTTACTTGCCTTGATTGTCAATAAAGAAATCCATGGACTAACAGTTGTTATTTGGATTGATTTAGTTCATTTTGGAATAAAGAGTGTTTGATGTAGGTTGTTCAGTGTTATGGCAGAGATTTGAGGAGGACTGGATTCATTTCTAGGGTCATTTATGTTGTTTTGTATTCGGTTTTGGTTTCGATATAAACAATCATACCATGTAACATATGTGAGTGACTAGTATGATTCCAATAATAATTACAATCAGATATTTTTATATTGGTTTAGAAGTGTGTTTATTAAACTTAATAATCAAAACACAAGAACGTTGCTCGTTGTTAAGGAAAGCAAAAGCTATCGATGCGAGAACAGGTGTTGTTTAATGTTTTTATATAACTAGTTCCCTTTGTATGTATTTAGTTAAGCATTCATGAATAGTCTGATGCATTAATCCGTAGTTGAATAATTTCGATTGAAATACAATTCACCATTATTTACTTGGTCATGCTCCATTGATTTGACTTCTTTTTGATAGGTCACATATTGTGTTTCTTGTTTAACATATGATTACTTACATCCCAACACTTTCATTTGATTATGGAATCTAATTAAATGAATAAGAGTAGGTTCTTCATCACTTACAAGTGGTTTACTTGCCTTGATTGTCAATAAAGAAATCCATGTACTAACAGTTGTTGTTTGGATTGATTTATTACATTTTGGAATAAAGAGTGTTTGATATAGATTGTGTAGTGTTATGGATGAGATTTGAGGAGGAGTAGATTGATTTCAAGGGTAATTCGTGCGGTTTTGTATTTGGTTTTGGTTTTGATGTAAACAATAATACTATGTAACATATGTGATTTGCAAGTACGATTCCAATGATAATTACAATCAGATTTCTTTATATTGGTTTAGAATTGTGTTTATTAGACTTAATAATCAAAACTGAAGAAGGTTGCACCTTGTTAAGGAAAGCAAAAGCTATCGATGGGAGAACAGTTGTTGTTTAATGTTTTTCTATAACTAGTTCCCTTTGTATGTATTTAGTTTAGCATTCATGAATAGTCTGATGCATTAATCCGTAGTTGAATAATTTCGATTGAAATACAATTCACCGTTATTTACTTGGTCATGCTCCATTGATTTGACTTCTTTTTGATAGGTCACACATTGTGTTTCTTGTTTAACATATGATTACTTACATCCCAACACTTTCATTTGATTATGGAATCTAATTAAATGAATAAGAGTAGGTTCTTCATCACTTACAAGTGGTTTACTTGCCTTGATTGTCAATAAAGAAATCCATGTACTAACAGTTGTTGTTTGGATTGATTTAGTTCATTTTGGAATAAAGAGTGTTTGATGTAGGTTGTGTAGTGTTATGGATGAGATTTGAGGAGGAGTAGATTGATTTCAAGGGTAATTCGTGCGGTTTTGTATTTGGTTTTGGTTTTGATGTAAACAATAATACTATGTAACATATGTGATTTGCAAGTACGATTCCAATGATAATTACAATCAGATTTCTTTATATTGGTTTAGAATTGTGTTTATTAGACTTAATAATCAAAACTAAAGAAGGTTGCACCTTGTTAAGGAAAGCGAAAGCTATCGATGGGAGAACAGTTGTTGTTTAATGTTTTTCTATAACTAGTTCCCTTTGTATGTATTTAGTTTAGCATTCATGAATAGTCTGATGCATTAATCCGTAGTTGAATAATTTCGATTGAAATACAATTCACCGTTATTTACTTGGTCATGCTCCATTGATTTGACTTCTTTTTGATAGGTCACACATTGTGTTTCTTGTTTAACATATGATTACTTACATCCAAACACTTTCATTTGATTATGGAATCTAATTAAATGAATAAGAGTAGGTTCTTCATCACTTACAAGTGGTTTACTTGCCTTGATTGTCAATAAAGAAATCCATGTACTAACAGTTGTTGTTTGGATTGATTTATTTCATTTTGGAATAAAGAGTGTTTGATATAGATTGTGTAGTGTTATGGATGTGATTTGAGGAGGAGTGGATTGATTTCAAGGGTCATTCGTGTGGTTTTGTATTTGGTTTTGGTTTCGATGTAAACAATAATACTATGTAACATATGTGATTGGCAAGTATGATTCCAATAATAATTACAATCAGATATCTTTATATTGGTTTAGAAGTGTGTTTATTAGACTTAATAATCAAAACTCAAGAACGTTGTACGTTGTTAAGGAAAGCAAAAGCTATAGGTGCGAGAACAGTTGTTGTTTTATGTTTTTGTATAACTAGTTCCGTTTCTATGTATCTAGTTAAGCATTCATTAATAGTCTGATGCACTAATCCGTAGTTGAATAATTTCGATTGAAATACAATTCATCGTTATTTACTTGGTCATGCTACATTGATTTGACTTCTTTTTGATAGGTCACACACTGTGTTTCTTGTTTAACGTATGATTACTTACATCCCACCACTTGTATTTGATTATCGATTCTAATTAAATGAATAAGAGTAGTTTTTTCATCATTTACAAGTGGTTACTTGCCTTGATTGTCAATAAAGAAATCCATGGACTAACAGTTGTTATTCGGATTGATTTAGTTCATTTTGGAATAAAGAGTGTTTGATGTAGGTTGTTCATTGTTATGGACGAAATTTGAGGAGGACTGGATTCATTTCTAGGGTCATTTCTGTTGTTTTGTATTCGGTTTTGGTTTCGATATGAACAATCATACCATGTAACATATGTGATTGACTAGTATGATTTCAATGATTATTACAATCAGATATCTTTATATTGGTTTAGAAGTGTGTTTATTAGACTTAATAATCAAAACTCAAGAACATTGCACGTTGTTAAGGAAAGCAAAAGCTATCGATGCGAGAACAGTTGTTGTTTAATGTTTTTATATAACTAGTTCACTTTCTATGTATTTAGTTAAGCATTCATCAATAGTCTGATGCATTAATCCGTAGTTGAATAATTTTGATTGAAATACAATTCACCGTTATTTACTTGGTCATGCTACATTAATTTGACTTCTTTTTGATAGGTCACACATTGTGTTTCTTGTTTAACGTATGATTACTTACATCCCACCACTTTCATCTGATTATCGAATCTAATTAAATGAATAAGAGTAGTTTCTTCATCATTTACAAGTGGTTACTTGCCTTGATTGTCAAAAAAGAAATCCATGTACTAACAGTTGTTATTTGGATTGATTTAGTTCATTTTGGAATAAAGAGTGTTTGATGTAGGTTGTGTAGTGTTATGGATGAGATTTGAGGAGGAGTGGATTGATTTCAAGGGTCATTCATGTGGTTTTGTATTTGGTTTTGGTTTCGATGTAAACAATAATACTTTGTAACATATGTGATTGGCAAGTATGATTCTAATGATAATTACAATCAGATATCTTTATATTGGTTTAGAAGTGTGTTTATTAGACTTAATAATCAAAACTCAAGAACGTTGCACGTTGTTAAGGAAAGCAAAAGCTATAGATGCGAGAAAAGTTGTTGTTTAATGTTTTTGTATAACTAGTTCCGTTTCTATGTATTAAGTTAAGCATTCATGAATAATCTGATGCAATAATCCGTAGTTGAATAATTTCGATTGAAATACAATTCATTGTTATTTACTTGGTCATGCTACATTGATTTGACTTCTTTTTGATAGGTCAAACATTGTGTTTCTTGTTTAACGTATGATTACTTACATTCCACCACTTGTATTTGATTATCGATTCTAACTAAATGAATAAGAGTTGTTTTTTCATCATTTACAAGTGGTTACTTGCCTTGATTGTCAATAAAGAAATCCATGGACTAACAGTTGTTATTTGGATTGATTTAGTTCATTTTGAAATAAAGAGTGTTTGATGTAGGTTGTTCAGTGTTATGGCAGAGATTTGAGGAGGACTGGATTCATTTCTAGGGTCATTTATGTTGTTTTGTATTCGGTTTTGGTTTCGACATAAACAATCATACCATGTAACATATGTGAGTTACTAGTATGATTCCAATAATAATTACAATCAGATATCTTTATATTGGTTTAGAAGTGTGTTTATTAGACTTAATAATCAAAACACAAGAACGTTGCTCGTTGTTAAGGAAAGCAAAAGCTATCGATGCGAGAACAGGTGTTGTTTAATGTTTTTATATAACTAGTTCCCTTTGTATGTATTTAGTTAAGCATTTATGAATAGTCTGATGCATTAATCCGTAGTTGAATAATTTCGATTGAAATACAATTCACCGTTATTTATTTGGTCATGCTCCATTGATTTGACTTCTTTTTGATAGGTCACACATTATGTTTCTTGTTTAACATATGATTACTTACATCCCAACACTTTCATTTGATTATGGAATCTAATTAAATGAATAAGAGTAGGTTCTTCATCACTTACAAGTGGTTTACTTGCCTTGATTGTCAATAAAGAAATCCATGTACTAACAGTTGTTGTTTGGATTGATTTATTTCATTTTGGAATAAAGAGTGTTTGATATAGATTGTGTAGTGTTATGGATGAGATTTGAGGAGGAGTGGATTGATTTCAAGGGTCATTCATGTGGTTTTGTATTTGGTTTTGGTTTCGATGTAAACAATAATACTATATAACATATGTGATTGGCAAGTATGATTCCAATGATAATTACAATCAGATATCTTTATATTGGTTTAGAAGTGTGTTTATTAGACTTGATAATCAAAACTCAAGAACGTTGCACGTTGTTAAGGAAAGCAAAAGCTATAGGTGCGAGAACAGTTGTTGTTTTATGTTTTTGTATAACTAGTTCCGTTTCTATGTATCTAGTTAAGAATTCATGAATAGTCTGATGCACTAATCCGTAGTTGAATAATTTCGATTGAAATACAATTCATCGTTATTTACTTGGTCATGCTACATTGATTTGACTTCTTTTTGATAGGTCACACACTGTGTTTCTTGTTTAACGTATGATTACTTACATCCCACCACTTGTATTTGATTATCGATTCTAATTAAATGAATAAGAGTAGTTTTTTCATCATTTACAAGTGGTTACTTGCCTTGATTGTCAATAAAGAAATCCATGGACTAACAGTTGTTATTTGGATTGATTTAGTTCATTTTGAAATAAAGAGTGTTTGATGTAGGATGTTCAGTGTTATGGACGAGATTTGAGGAGGACTGGATTCATTTCTAGGATCATTTCTGTTGTTTTGTATTCGGTTTTGGTTTCGATATAAACAATCATACCATATAACATATGTGATTGACTAGTATGATTCCAATGATAATTACAATCACATATCTTTATATTGGTTTAGAAGTGTGTTTATTAGACTTAATAATCAAAACTCAAGAACGTTGCACGTTGTTAAGGAATGGAAAAGCTATAGATGCGGGAACAGTTGTTGTTTAATGTTTTTGTATAACTAGTTCCGTTTCTATGTATTTAGTTAAGCATTCATGAATAGTATGATGCACTAATCCGTAGTTGAATAATTTCGATTGAAATACAATTCATCGTTATTTACTTGGTCATGCTACATTGATTTGACTTCTTTTTGATAGGTCACACATTGTGTTTCTTGTTTAACGTATGATTACTTGCATCCCACCACTTGTATTTGATTATCGATTCTAATTAAATGAATAAGAGTAGTTTTTTCATCATTTACAAGTGGTTACTTGCCTTGATTGTCAATAAAGAAATCAATGGACTAACAGTTGTTATTTGGATTGATTTTGTTCATTTTGGAATAAAGAGTGTTTGATGTAGATTGTTCAGTGTTATGGACGAGATTTGAGGAGGACTGGATTCATTTCTAGGGTCATTTCTGTTGTTTTGTATTCGGTTTTGGTTTTGATATAAACAATCATACCATGTAACATATGTGATTGACTAGTATGATTCCAATGATAATTACAATCAGATATTTTTATATTGGTTTAGAAGTGTGTTTATTAGACTTAATAATCAAAACTCAAGAACATTGCACGTTGTTAAGGAAAGCAAAAGCTATCGATGCGAGAACAGTTGTTGTTTAATGTTTTTCTATAACTAGTTCCCTTTGTATGTATTTAGTTTAGCATTCATGAATTGTCTGATGCACTAATTTGTAGTTGAATAATTTCGATGGAAATACAATTCACCGTTATTTACTTGGTCAAGCTACATTGATTTGACTTCTTTTTGATAGGTCACACATTGTGTTTCTTGTTTAACGAATGATTACTTACATCCCACCACTTTCATCTGATTATCGAATCTAATTAAATGAATAAGAGTAGTTTCTTCATCATTTACAAGTGGTTACTTGCCTTGATTGTCAATAAAGAAATCCATGGACTAACAGTTGTTATTTGGATTGATTTAGTTCATTTTGGAATAAAGAGTGTTTGATGTAGGTTGTGTAGTGTTATGGATGAGATTTGAGGAGGAGTGGATTGATTTCAAGGGTCATTCGTGCGGTTTTGTATTTGGTTTTGGTTTTGATGTAAACAATAATACTATGTAACATATGTGATTTGCAAGTATGATTCAAATGATAATTACAATCAGATATCTTTATATTGGTTTAGAATTGTGTTTATTAGACTTAATAATCAAAACTGAAGAAGGTTGCACCTTGTTAAGAAAAGCAAAAGCTATCGATGCGAGAACAGTTGTTGTTTAATGTTATCCTATAACGAGTTCCCTTTGTATGTTTTTAGTTTAGCATTCATGAATAGTCTGATGCACTAATTTGTAGTTGAATAATTTCGATGAAAATACAATTCACCGTTATTTACTTGGTCATGCTACATTAATTTGACTTCTTTTTGATAGGTCACACATTGTGTTTCTTGTTTAACGTATGATTACTTACATCCCACCACTTTCATCTGATTATCGAATCTAAATTAATGAATAAGAGTAGTTTCTTCATCATTTACAAGTGGTTACTTGCCTTGATTGTCAATAAAGAAATCCATGTACTAACAGTTGTTATTTGGATTGATTTAGTTTATTTTGGAATAAAGAGTGTTTGATGTAGGTTGTGTAGTGTTATGGATGAGATTTGGGGAGGAGTGGATTGATTTCAAGGGTCATTCGTGTGGTTTTGTATTTCGTTTTGGTTTCGATGAAAACAATAATACTATGTAACATATGTGATTGGCAAGTATGATTCTAATGATAATTACAATAAGATATCTTTATATTGGTTTAGAAGTGTGTTTATTAGACTTAATAATCAAAACTCAAGAATGTTGCACGTTGTTAAGGAAAGAAAAAGTTATAGATGTGAGAACAGTTGTTGTTTAATGTTTTTATATAACTAGTTCCCCTTCCATGTATTTAGTTAAGCATTCATGAATAGTATGATGCATTAATCCGTTGTTGAATAATTTCGATTGAAATACAATTCACCATTATTTACGTGGTCATGCTACATTGATTTGACTTCTTTTTTATAGGTCACACATTGTGTTTCTTGTTTAACGATGATTACTTACATCCCAACACTTTCATTTGATTATCAAATCTAATTAAATGAATTAGAGTAGTTTCTTCATCATTTAAAAGTGGTTTACTTGCCTTGATTGTCAATAAAAAAATCTATGGATTGACAGTTGTTACTTGGATTGATTTAGTTCATTTTGGAATAAAGAGTGTTTGATGTAGGTTGTTCAGTGTTATGGATGAGATTTGAGGAGGAGTGGATTGATTTCAAGGGTCATTCGTGCGGTTTTGTATTAGGTTTTGGTTTTGATGTAAACAATTATACTATGTAACATATGTGATTTGAAAGTATGATTTCAATGATACTTACAATCAGATATCTTTATATTGGTTTAGAATTGTGTTTATTAGACTTAATAATCAAAACTAAAGAAGGTTACACCTTGTTAAGGAAAGCAAAAGCTATCGACGCGAGAGCAGTTATTGTTTAATGTTATTATATAACTAGTTCCCTTTGTATGTATTTAGTTAAGCATTCATGAATAGTCTGATGCATTAATCCGTAGTTAAATAATTTCGATTGAAATACAATTCACCGTTATTTACTTGGTCATGCTACATTGATTTGACTTCTTTTTTATAGGTCACACATTGTGTTTCTTGTTTAACGTATGATTACTTACATCCCAACAATTTCATCTGATTATCTAATCTAATTAAATGAATAAGTGTAGTTTCTTCATCACTTAAAAGTGGTTTACTTGCCTTGATTGTCAATAAAGAAATCTATGGATTGATAGTTATTACTTGGATTGATTTAGTTCATTTTGGAATAAAGAGTGTTTGATGTAGGTTGTTCAGTGTTATGGATGAGATTTGGGAAGGAGTGGATTGATTTCAAGGGTCATTCATGCTGTTTCGTATTAGGTTTTGGTTTTGATGTACACAATAATACTATGTAACATATGTGATTTGCAAGTATGATTCCAATGATAATTGCAATCAGATATCTTTATTTTGGTTTAGAATTGTGTTTATTAGACTTAATAATCAAAACTGAAGAAGGTTGCAACTTGTTAAGGAAAGCAAAAAGCTATCGATGCGAGAACAGTTATTATTTAATGTTATTCTATAACTAGTTCCCTTTGTATGTATTTTGTTTAGCATTCATAAACAGTCTGATGCACTAATTTGTAGTTGAATAATTTCGATGGAAATACAATTCTCCGTTATTTACTTGGTCATGCTACATTGATTTGACTTCTTTTTGATAGATCACACATTGTGTTTCTTGTTTAACGTATGATTACTTACATCCCACCACTTTCATCTGATTATCGAATCTAATTAAATGAATAAGAGTAGTTCTTCATCATTTACAAGTGGTTACTAGCCTTGATTGTCAATAAAAAAATCCATGTACTAACAGTTGTTATTTGGATTGATTTAGTTCATTTTGGAATAAAGAGTGTTTGATGTAGGTTGTGTAGTGTTATGGATGAGATTTGAGGAGTAGTGGATTGATTTCAAGGGTCACTCGTGTGGTTTTGTATTTGGTTTTGGTTTCGATGTAAACAATAATACTATGTAACATATGTGAATGGCAAGTATGATTCCAACGATAATTACAATCAGATATCTTTATATTGGTTTAGAAGTGTGTTTATTAGACTTAATAATCAAAACTCAAGAATGTTGCATGTTGTTAAGGAAAGCAAAAGCTATAGATGCGTGAACAGTTGTTGTTTAATGTTTTTGTATAACTAGTTCCGTTTCTATGTATTTAGCTAAGAATTCATGAATAGTCTGATGCACTAATCCGTAGTTGAATAATTTCGATTTAAATACAATTCATCGTTATTTACTTGGTCATGCTACATTGATTTGACTTCTTTTTGATAGGTCACACATTGTGTTTCTTGTTTAACGTATGATTACTTACATCCCACCTCTTGTATTTGATTATCGATTCTAATTAAATGAATAAGAGTAGTTTTTTCATCATTTACAAGTGGTTACTTGCCTTGATTGTCAATAAAGAAATCCATGGACTAATAGTTGTTATTTAGATTGATTTAATTCATTTTGGAATAAAGTGTGTTTGATGTAGGTTGTTCAGTGTTTTGGAGGAGATTTGAGGACGACTGGATTTATTTCTAGGGTCATTTTTGTTGTTTTGTATCCGGTTTTGGTTTCGATATAAACAATCATACCATGTAACATATGTGATTTACTAGTATGATTCCAATAATAATTACAATCATATATCTTTATATTGGTTTAGAAGTGTGTTTATTAGACTTAATAATCAAAACTCAAGAACATTGCACGTTGTTAAGGAAAGCAAAAGCTATCGATGCGAGAACAGTTGTTGTTTAATGTTTTTCTATAACTAGTTCCCTTTGTATGTATTTAGTTTAGCATTCATGAATAGTCTGATGCACTAATTTGTAGTTGAATAATTTCGATGGAAATACAATTCACCGTTATTTAGTTGGTCATGCTACATTGATTTGACTTCTTTTTGACAGGTCACACATTGTGTTTCTTGTTTAACGTATGATTACTTACATCCCACCGCTTTCATCTGATTATCGAATCTAATTAAATGAATAAGAGTAGTTTCTTCATCATTTACAAGTGGTTTCTTGCCTTGATTGTCAATAAAGAAATCCATGGACTAACATTTGTTATTTGGATTGATTTAGTTCATTTTGGAATAAAGAGTGTTTGATGTAGATTGTGTAGTGTTATGGATGAGATTTGAGGAGGAGTGGATTGATTTCAAGGGTCATTCATGTGGTTTTGTATTTGGTTTTGGTTTCGATATAAACAATCATACCATGTAACATATGTGATTGACTAGTATGATTCCAATAATAATTACAATCATATATCTTTATATTGGTTTAGAAGTGTGTTTATTAGACTTAATAATCAAAACTCAAGAACATTGCACGTTGTTAAGGAAAGCAAAAGCTATCGATGCGAGAACAGTTGTTGTTTAATGTTTTTCTATAACTAGTTCCCTTTGTATGTATTTAGTTTAGCATTCATGAATAGTCTGATGCACTAATTTGTAGTTGAATAATTTCGATGGAAATAAAATTCACCGTTATTTAGTTGGTCATGCTACATTGATTTGACTTCTTTTTGATAGGTCACACATTGTGTTTCTTGTTTAACGTATGATTACTTACATCCCACCGCTTTCATCTGATTATCGAATCTAATTAAATGAATAAGAGTAGTTTCTTCATCATTTACAAGTGGTTTCTTGCCTTGATTGTCAATAAAGAAATCCATGGACTAACATTTGTTATTTGGATTGATTTAGTTCATTTTGGAATAAAGAGTGTTTGATGTAGGTTGTGTAGTGTTATGGATGAGATTTGATGAGGAGTGGATTGATTTCAAGGGTCATTCGTGTGGTTTTGTATTTGGTTTTGGTTTCGATGTAAACAATAATACTTTGTAACAAATGTGATTGGCAAGTATGATTCCAATGATAATTACAATCAGATATCTTTATATTGGTTTAGAAGTGTGTTTATTAGACTTAATAATCGAAACTCAAGAACGTTGCACGTTGTTAAGGAAAGCAAAAGCTATAGATGCGAGAATAGTTGTTGTTTAATGTTTTTGTATAACTAGTTCCGTTTCTATGTATTTAGTTAAGCATTCATGAATAGTCTGATGCACTAATCCGTAGTTGAATAATTTTGATTGAAATACAATTCATCGTTATTTACTTGGTCATGCTACATTGATTTGACTTCTTTTTTATAGGTCACGCATTGTGTTTCTTGTTTAACGTATGATTACTTACATCCCACGACATGTATTTGATTGTCGATTCTAATTAAATGAATAAGAGTAGTTTCTTCATCATTTACAAGTGGTTACTTGCCTTGATTATCAATAAAGAAATCCATGGACTAACAGTTGTTATTTGGATTGATTTAGTTCATTTTGGAATAAAGAGTGTTTGATGTAGGTTGTTCAGTGTTATGGACGAGAATTAAGGAGTGGATTCATTTCTAGGGTAATTTGTGTGGTTTTGTATTCGGTTTTGGTTTCGATATAAACAATCATACTATGTAACACATGTGCTTGAATAGTATGATTCCAATGATAATTACAATCAAATATCTTTATATTGGTTTAGAAGTGTGTTTATTAGACTTAATAATCAAAACACAAGAACATTACACGTTGTTAAGGAAAGCAAAAGCTATCGATGCGAGAACAGTTGTTGTTTAATGTTTTGGTATAACTAGTTCCCTTTGTATGTATTTAGTTAAGCATTCATGAATAGTCTGATGCATTAATCCGTAGTTGAATAATTTCGATTGAAATACAATTCACCGTTATTTACTTGGTCATGCTACATTGATTTGACTTCTTTTTGATAGGTCACACATTGTGTTTCTTGTTTAACGTATGATTACTTACATTCCACCACTTTCATTTGATTATCAATTCTAATTAAATGAATATGAGTAGTTTCTTCATCATTTACAAGTGGTTTACTTGCCTTGATTGTCAATAAAGAAATCTATGGAGTGATAGTTGTTATTTGGATTGATTTAGTTCATTTTTGAATAAAGAGTGTTTGATGTAGGTTGTTCAGTGTTATAGACGAGATTTGAGGAGTATTGAATTGATTTCAAGGATCATTCGTGTGGTTTTGTATTCGGTTTTAGTTTGGATGTAAACAAAAGATACTATGTAACATATATGATTGACTATTATGATTCCAATAATAATTACAATCAAATTTCTTTATATTGGTTTAGGAGTGTTTTTATTAGACTTTGGAATCAAAACTCAAGAACGTTGGACGTTTTTAAGGAAAGCAAAAGCTTTCGATGCGAGAACAGTTGTTGTTTAATGTTTTTGTATAACTAGTTCCCTTTGTATGTATTTAGTTAAGCATTCATGAAAAGTATGATGCACTAATCTATAGTTGTATAATTTCGATTGAAATACAATTCACCATTATTTACTCGGTTATACTACATTGATTTGACTTCTTTCGATAGGTCACACATTGTGTTTCTTGTTTAATGTATGATTACTTACATTCCAACACTTTCATTTGATTATCGATTCTTATTAAATGAATAAAAGTAGTTTCTTCATCATTTACAAGTGGTTTACTTGCCTTGATTATCAATAATGAAATCTATAGATTGACAGTTGTTATTGTAACAACCAGCTCCTAGGTCCAACCCTAACCCTAAATTTTATTTAACATTATTTTATCCATAGTATTATTATTATTATCATTTTTACATGATTATTTGATTTCATGCTTGATTGCCTTAGTCTAGAAATTATTAGATAATCCTTGAAAAGTATTAATTAGGTGATGAAATTTAACTTCAAGGTAAAATAAATCATTGGTGATAATAATAAATCAAATTCCAATCTTTAATTATATATATGAATTCTTACACTTAAAAACCTAAAAACAATAAACTACTACCAAATAACACTATCTACTAAAATTATACTACACATAACCCACTTTAATTAATAAAACACAAATAAAATTTTAAATAAAACACCCCCTCAACCACCCAATTCGGCCGCCCCCTTCACCCACTCACACACTTCCTAGATCTTCTCCAACACTCCACCCCATCTCTCCCTTTTCAATACATGCAACCATTCAAACCCACTTTCACTCCTCCCTATCTCTCTCTCGGATCCTCTCCACCGAAAACACACACAACCGTAATTCCATCATCATTTCAGCAAGGTTTCGAAAGATAGCAACACTCCTCCATCGGCCAAGCTCAAAGCAAGCAAGGGAGTACCATTTTGTGAACTTTGATGCACGGTTCTTGCAAGAACGAACTACAACAGCCCTTGTTCGAGAGTCTCCAGTTCATCTTGTCCCTCTAACCTCTCAAAGTCATGAACCATTCAAAGTGTAAGCACCATTATACTCGAATGAAGCTAAACCTTGAGTTTTTCACCTTTATTCTACCAAAAGTCTCACTTTTCTTGTTGCAACTGAAACTTGCTGCCATTAACCTGTTCTTGTGAGACTCATAGCTACACTCAAGGTATATCTCTTGATAGATTAGTGACTCTATGGATGGTGCACAAGTTTTCACCTTGAAAACCCTCTTTTTATGTGATTTAGCACCATTTATTCATTTGTTTTGAAAACGCTTCCAACCAAAGCTTGAAACCTGCTTAAAAACAGTTTATAAACATCATAATAACCTTATTTGAAAGTTACAAAACAATTTGAAGACGATTATGTACAACTTATAATGTTTACACATGTGTAAAGGGTGTAAATCATTCATTAAAAGCAACATCTATGCATACATATTTAATCCGTGAGTTAAGAATAATTTTTCAGTAATATTAGTGACATTAAGGGTGTATAAGTTGATATTGATGGTTGAAAGTGATAAATGGATGGACTTGTGGACATTATGAGCTTGTTTAAGGACCCGAAAAGTGGTAAAATTGGAAGTTATGGGTTAAACTTAAAAATTATCAAATTTTATAATTTCCAGGCCCTAAAATATATATTTTAGTGTTAAAAACCGAATTTGGTGATTTATTGGGTTAAATTGTAATTTTTATGAATTTAATTAGCAAAATGGACCTAAACCGGGAGATTTTGGAGAAAATTTCTAAAAATTGTGTAACAAGTATAAAATCATGGAATTAATGAAATTTCAGTAACTTAGTGACCTCAAGGTGGTAATTTGGTAAAAGTTTGAAGAAAAATTAACTTAGAATGTTCGGTTTCGGTTAAAAATGAGTTTACAAACGATTTCTTACAAACCAAAGCCTTTGGCTATAATGACTCAAAAATCCCATTTAAAACAGATTAAAAAGTTTATTAGAAGTGTATAAAAAGTAATACATAAGTCTTATGGGTTAAAAATTTCAATAATCAAAACTAGACGTTAAATTGTCGGTTTAACTGTAACCGGTAATTAGTTATAGGTATTTTAAATTCTCCAAATTAAAATACTGAAAATTTGGGTTAAAATAGGTCATTTTAAGTATGTAAAACTTCTGGAAATTATTAAAAGCCTTAATGGGTCATGAAATGATAGAAATCAAACTTTAGGGTAAAAACTGTAAATTATGAAACTTGAGGGACTAAAGTGTAATTATGCAATTTCACCATAAAATGAGCAATATATGACTAAAATTAATTGTTAAACTTATCATCACCTTATCAAACTGATTTAAATCATAAAAACATGTTAGTTACATAAAGAAATACAACTTACCTAAAAAGGAAACTTTTTAAGCGCAATTGTTAAAGAACCAAAGTTAGTTGATCTTTTTTTAACTAAATTAACCTAGTTACTCTTATTATAACCATAGATCATTTAGCTTATTATTTGAATCATGATGATAGGGTGCTAGGAATTGAATCTATCTTTGCTCAAGGAATCGTTGACTTAACCCTAAGGTGAGTTCTAGTGTTCCTTTTTTACTACTGCTTTGGGATGAAACATGCTATGCCTACTTTGAAATCATTTATGTGCTATGATACTTGTATGTTGTGGTTAATATTGAACCTGCTTTTAATTGTATCACAATCATTAATTCTTGTGTGGACCGCTTGTTCTATATGGGTAGATCTACTTGGGGAATCCCCCACACACAGTGCCTTCCCTCATGAATGGGAAGGGTACCACACTGAGATCCTGCGGGGTCGTTTATGTCATGTGACAGGTATTATAAGATACCAAGGTGGACCATCCAGCAGGTATGGTTCACTGTTTGAGGCTCAGTTATCCCCATAGGTTAACCGGTATTAACACAAATCTAGAAGAGGCTAGCCGGGACTAAGTGCAGGGTTGATTATGACCCCACAACAGTGATACTTATGATTTCAAAATTTACTATAGGATTCTAAGGAGTCCTTTTGTTTTTAAACTTTAAGCACTTGAATTCACCAACTTTTTAGTTGACACAAAATCTTTTGAGCATGTTTCAGGTAATCCTTGATGAGAGCTTGGAATAGTTGGAGGAAACTCTTTGGATGACCTAGTTCCGTGACCACCACATGGCATTAATTAGTTTGAATCTATCAATGGACAATTTGTTTGGATGTTTGTTGAACTTATGAATTTACTTTAATTTGGATTAAGTCCGTTATGACCAGACTTTT
The DNA here is from genome assembly GCA_025506415.1 of Flaveria robusta. NCBI lineage: Eukaryota > Viridiplantae > Streptophyta > Magnoliopsida > Asterales > Asteraceae > Flaveria > Flaveria robusta. Next base: position 8,518,657 of record CM046476.1, on the reverse strand, counting down.
GACTATTGTATTTGGGTTGTTAAAACTTTTAATGTAATGCCATGTGATTCTTCTCCTTGTGTGCTCTTTTGATGGTTAGTTTCCGCTGCCATATGTGTTGCTAGTCTGTGACGTTCCACCCTACTTGGGCCCGGGGTGTGATAGTTATTTGGATTGATTTAGTTCATTTTGGAATAAAGAGTGTTTGATGTAGGTTGTGTAGTGTTATGGATGAGATTTGAGGAGGAGTGGATTGATTTCAAGGGTCATTCGTGTGGTTTTGTATTCGGTTTTGGTTTCGATGAAAACTATAATACTATGCACGTTGTTAAGGAAAGCAAAAGCTATAGATGCGAGAACAGTTGTTGTTTAATGTTTTGTATAACTAGTTCTGTTTCTATGTATTTAGTTAAGCATTCATGAATAGTCTGATGCACTAATCCGTAGTTGAATAATTTCGATTAAAATACAATTCATCGTTATTTACTTGGTCATGCTACATTGATTTGACTTCTTTTTGATAGGTCACACATTGTGTTTCTTGTTTAACGTATGATTACTTTCATCCCACGACATGTATTTGATTATCGATTCTAATTAAATGAATAAGAGTAGTTTCTTCATCATTTACAAGTGGTTACTTGCCTTGATTATCAATAAAGAAATCCATGGACTAACAGTTGTTATTTGGATTGATTTAGTTCATTTTGGAATAAAGAGTGTTTGATGTGGGTTGTTAAGTGTTATGGATGAGATTTGAGGAGGAGTGGTTTGATTTCAAGGGTCATTCGTGCGGTTTTGTATTTGTTTTTGGTTTTGATGTAAACAATAATACTATATAACATATGTGATTTGCAAGTATGATTTCAATGATAATTACAATCAGATATCTTTATATTGGTTTAGAATTGTGTTTATTAGACTTAATAATCAAAACTGAAGAAGGTTGCACCTTGTTAAGGAAAGCAAAATCTATCGATGAGAGAACAGTTGGTGTTTAATGTTTTTCTATAACTAGTTCCCTTTGTGTGTATTTTTTTTAGCATTCATGAATAGTCTGATGCACTAATTTGTAGTTGAATAATTTTGATGGAAATACAATTCACCATTATTTACTTGGTCATGCTACATTGATTTGACTTCTTTTTGATAGGTCACACATTGTGTTTCTTGTTTAATGTATGATTACTTACATCCCACCACTTTCATTTGATTATCAATTCTAATTAAATGAATATAAGTAGTTTCTTCATCATTTACAAGTGGTTTACTTGCCTTGATTGTCAATAAAGAAATCTATGGAGTGACAGTTGTTATTTGGATTGATTTAGTTCATTTTGGAATAAAGAGTGTTTGATGTAGGTTGTTCAGTGTTATGGACGAGATTTGAGGAGTAGTGAATTGATTTCAAGGATCATTCGTGTGGTTTTGTATTCGGTTTTAGTTTGGATGTAAACAATAGATACTATCTAACATATATGATTGACTAGTATGATTCCAATAATAATTACATTCAAATTTCTTTATATTTGTTTAGGAGTGTGTTTATTAGACTTAGGAATCAAAATTCAAGAACGTTGGACGTTTTTAAGGAAAGCAAAAGCTTTCGATGCGAGAACAGTTGTTGTTTAATGTTTTTGTATAACTAGTTCCCTTTGTATGTATTTAGTTAAGCATTCATGAAAAGTATGATGCACTAATCTATAGGTGTATAATTTCGATTGAAATACAATTCACCGTTATTTACTCGGTTATGCTACATTGATTTGACTTCTTTTGATAGGTCACACATTGTGTTTCTTGTTTAACGTATGATTACTTACATCCCACCACTTTCATTTGATTATCAATTCTAATTAAATGAATATAAGTAGTTTCTTCATCATTTACAAGTGGTTTACTTGCCTTGATTGTCAATAAAGAAATCTATGGAGTGACAGTTGTTATTTGGATTGATTTAGTTCATTTTGTAATAAAGAGTGTTTGATGTAGGTTGTTCAGTGTTATGGACGAGATTTGAGGAGTAGTGAATTGATTTCAAGGATCATTCGTGTGGTTTTTGTATTCGGTTTTAGTTTGGATGTAAACAATAGATACTATCTAACATATATGATTGACTAGTATGATTCCAATAATAATTACATTCAAATTTCTTTATATTTGTTTAGGAGTGTGTTTATTAGACTTAGGAATCAAAATTCAAGAACATTGGACGTTTTTAAGGAAATCAAAAGCTTTCGATGCGAGAACAGTTGTTGTTTAATGTTTTTGTATAACTAGTTCCCTTTGTATGTATTTAGTTAAGCATTCATGAAAAGTATGATGCACTAATCTATAGGTGTATAATTTCGATTGAAATACAATTCACCGTTATTTACTCGGTTATGCTACATTGATTTGACTTCTTTTGATAGGTCACACATTGTGTTTCTTGTTTAACGTATGATTACTTACATTCCAACACTTTCATTTGATTATCGATTCTTATTAAATGAATAAAAGTAGTTTCTTCATCATTTACAAGTGGTTTACTTGCCTTGATTATCAATAATGAAATCTATAGAGTGACAGTTGTTATTTGGATTGATTTTGTTCTTTTTGGAATAAAGAGTGTTTGATGTAGGTTGTGTAGTGTTATGGATGAGATTTGAGGAGGAGTGGATTGATTTCAAGGGTCATTCGTGTGGTTTTGTATTTGGTTTTGGTTTCGATGTAAACAATAATACTATGCAACATATGTGATTGGCAAGTATGATTCCAATTATAATTACAATCAGATATCTTTATATTGGTTTAGAAGTGTGTTTATTAGACTTAATAATCAAAACTCAAGAACGTTGTACGTTGTTAAGGAAAGCAAAAGCTATAGATGCGAGAACAGTTGTTGTTTAATGTTTTGTATAACTAGTTTCCTTTGTATGTATTTAGTTAAGCGTTCATGAAAAGTCTGATGCACTAATCTGTGGTTGAATAATTTCGATTGAAATACAATTCACCGTTATTTACTTGGTCATGCTACATTGATTTGACTTCTTTTTGATAGGTCACACATTGTGTTTCTTGTTTAACGTATGATTACTTACATCCCACCACTTTCATTTGATTATCAATTCTAATTAAATGAATATAAGTAGTTTCTTCATCATTTACAAGTGGTTTATTTGCCTTGATTGTCAATAAAGAAATCTATGGAGGGACAGTTGTTATTTGGATTGATTTAGTTCATTTTGGAATGAAGAGTGTTTGATGTAGGTTGTTCAGTGTTATGGACGAGATTTGAGGAGTAGTGAATTGATTTCAAGGATCATTCGTGTGGTTTTGTATTCGGTTTTAGTTTGGATGTAAACAATAGATACTATCTAACATATATGATTGACTAGTATGATTCCAATAATAATTACATTCAAATTTCTTTATATTTGTTTAGGAGTGTGTTTATTAGACTTAGGAATCAAAATTCAAGAACGTTGGACGTTTTTAAGGAAAGCAAAAGCTTTCGATGCGAGAACAGTTATTGTTTAATGTTTTTGTATAACTAGTTCCCTTTGTATGTATTTAGTTAAGCATTCATGAAAAGTATGATGCACTAATCTATAGGTGCATAATTTCGATTGAAATACAATTCACCGTTATTTACTCGGTTATGCTACATTGATTTGACTTCTATTGATAGGTCACACATTGTGTTTCTTGTTTAACGTATGATTACTTACATTCCAACACTTTCATTTGATTATCGATTCTTATTAAATGAATAAAAGTAGTTTCTTCATCATTTACAAGTGGTTTACTTGCCTTGATTATCAATAATGAAATCTATAGAGTGACAGTTGTTATTTGGATTGATTTAGTGCTTTTTGGAATAAAGAGTGTTTGATGTAGGTTGTGTAGTGTTATGGATGAGATTTGAGGAGGAGTGGATTGATTTCAAGGGTCATTCGTGTGGTTTTGTATTTGGTTTTGGTTTCGATGTAAACTATAATACTATGCAACATATGAGATTGGCAAGTATGATTCCAATTATAATTACAATCAGATATCTTTATATTGGTTTAGAAGTGTGTTTATTAGACTTAATAATCAAAACTCAAGAACGTTGTACGTTGTTAAGGAAAGCAAAAGCTATAGATGCGAGAACAGTTGTTGTTTAATGTTTTGTATAACTAGTTTCCTTTGTATGTATTTAGTTAAGCGTTCATGAAAAGTCTGATGCACTAATCTGTAGTTGAATAATTTCGATTGAAATACAATTCACCGTTATTTACTCGGTTATGCTACATTGATTTGACTTCTTTTGATAGGTCACACATTGTGTTTCTTGTTTAACGTATGATTACTTACATTCCAACACTTTTATTTGATTATCGATTCTTATTAAATGAATAAAAGTTGTTTCTTCATCATTTACAAGTGGTTTACTTGCCTTGATTATCAATAATGAAATCTATAGAGTGACAGTTGTTATTTGGATTGATTTAATTCTTTTTGGAATAAAGAGTGTTTGATGTAGGTTGTGTAGTGTTATGGATGAGATTTGAGGAGGAGTGGATTGATTTCAAGGGTCATTCGTGTGGTTTTGTATTTGGTTTTGGTTTCGATTTAAACAATAATACTATGCAACATATGTGATTGGCAAGTATGATTCCAATTATAATTGCAATCAGATATCTTTATATTGGTTTAGAAGTGTGTTTATTAGACTTAATAATCAAAACTCAAGAACGTTGCACGTTGTTAAGGAAAGCAAAAGCTATAGATGCGAGAATAGTTGTTGTTTAATGTTTTTGTATAACTAGTTCCGTTTCTATGTATTTAGTTAAGCATTCATGAATAGTCTGATGCACTAATCCGTAGTTGAATAATTTCGATTGAAATACAATTCATCGTTATTTACTTGGTCATGCTACATTGATTTGACTTCTTTTTGATAGGTCACACATTGTGTTTCTTGTTTAACGTATGATTACTTACATCCCACGACATGTATTTGATTATCGATTCTAATTAAATGAATAAGAGTAGTTTCTTCATCATTTACAAGTGGTTACTTGCCTTGATTATCAATAAAGAAATCCATGGACTAACAGTTGTTATTTGGATTGATTTAGTTCATTTTGGAATAAAGAGTGTTTGATGTGGGTTGTTAAGTGTTATGGATGAGATTTGAGGAGGAGTGGTTTGATTTCAAGGGTCATTCGTGCGGTTTTGTATTTGTTTTTGGTTTTGATGTAAACAATAATACTATATAACATATGTGATTTGCAAGTATGATTTCAATGATAATTACAATCAGATATCTTTATATTGGTTTAGAATTGTGTTTATTAGACTTAATAATCAAAACTGAAGAAGGTTGCACCTTGTTAAGGAAAGCAAAATCTATCGATGAGAGAACAGTTGGTGTTTAATGTTTTTCTATAACTAGTTCCCTTTGTGTGTATTTTTTTTAGCATTCATGAATAGTCTGATGCACTAATTTGTAGTTGAATAATTTTGATGGAAATACAATTCACCATTATTTACTTGGTCATGCTACATTGATTTGACTTCTTTTTGATAGGTCACACATTGTGTTTCTTGTTTAACGTATGATTACTTACATCCCACCACTTTCATTTGATTATCAATTCTAATTAAATGAATATAAGTAGTTTCTTCATCATTTACAAGTGGTTTATTTGCCTTGATTGTCAATAAAGAAATCTATGGAGGGACAGTTGTTATTTGGATTGATTTAGTTCATTTTGGAATGAAGAGTGTTTGATGTAGGTTGTTCAGTGTTATGGACGAGATTTGAGGAGTAGTGAATTGATTTCAAGGATCATTCGTGTGGTTTTGTATTCGGTTTTAGTTTGGATGTAAACAATAGATACTATCTAACATATATGATTGACTAGTATGATTCCAATAATAATTACATTCAAATTTCTTTATATTTGTTTAGGAGTGTGTTTATTAGACTTAGGAATCAAAATTCAAGAACGTTGGACGTTTTTAAGGAAAGCAAAAGCTTTCGATGCGAGAACAGTTATTGTTTAATGTTTTTGTATAACTAGTTCCCTTTGTATGTATTTAGTTAAGCATTCATGAAAAGTATGATGCACTAATCTATAGGTGCATAATTTCGATTGAAATACAATTCACCGTTATTTACTCGGTTATGCTACATTGATTTGACTTCTATTGATAGGTCACACATTGTGTTTCTTGTTTAACGTATGATTACTTACATTCCAACACTTTCATTTGATTATCGATTCTTATTAAATGAATAAAAGTAGTTTCTTCATCATTTACAAGTGGTTTACTTGCCTTGATTATCAATAATGAAATCTATAGAGTGACAGTTGTTATTTGGATTGATTTAGTTCTTTTTGGAATAAAGAGTGTTTGATGTAGGTTGTGTAGTGTTATGGATGAGATTTGAGGAGGAGTGGATTGATTTCAAGGGTCATTCGTGTGGTTTTGTATTTGGTTTTGGTTTCGATGTAAACTATAATACTATGCAACATATGAGATTGGCAAGTATGATTCCAATTATAATTACAATCAGATATCTTTATATTGGTTTAGAAGTGTGTTTATTAGACTTAATAATCAAAACTCAAGAACGTTGTACGTTGTTAAGGAAAGCAAAAGCTATAGATGCGAGAACAGTTGTTGTTTAATGTTTTGTATAACTAGTTTCCTTTGTATGTATTTAGTTAAGCGTTCATGAAAAGTCTGATGCACTAATTTGTAGTTGAATAATTTCGATTGAAATACAATTCACCGTTATTTACTCGGTTATGCTACATTGATTTGACTTCTTTTGATAGGTCACACATTGTGTTTCTTGTTTAACGTATGATTACTTACATTCCAACACTTTTATTTGATTATCGATTCTTATTAAATGAATAAAAGTTGTTTCTTCATCATTTACAAGTGGTTTACTTGCCTTGATTATCAATAATGAAATCTATAGAGTGACAGTTGTTATTTGGATTGATTTAATTCTTTTTGGAATAAAGAGTGTTTGATGTAGGTTGTGTAGTGTTATGGATGAGATTTGAGGAGGAGTGGATTGATTTCAAGGGTCATTCGTGTGGTTTTGTATTTGGTTTTGGTTTCGATTTAAACAATAATACTATGCAACATATGTGATTGGCAAGTATGATTCCAATTATAATTGCAATCAGATATCTTTATATTGGTTTAGAAGTGTGTTTATTAGACTTAATAATCAAAACTCAAGAACGTTGCACGTTGTTAAGGAAAGCAAAAGCTATAGATGCGAGAATAGTTGTTGTTTAATGTTTTTGTATAACTAGTTCCGTTTCTATGTATTTAGTTAAGCATTCATGAATAGTCTGATGCACTAATCCGTAGTTGAATAATTTCGATTGAAATACAATTCATCGTTATTTACTTGGTCATGCTACATTGATTTGACTTCTTTTTGATAGGTCACACATTGTGTTTCTTGTTTAACGTATGATTACTTACATCCCACGACATGTATTTGATTATCGATTCTAATTAAATGAATAAGAGTAGTTTCTTCATCATTTACAAGTGGTTACTTGCCTTGATTATCAATAAAGAAATCCATGGACTAACAGTTGTTATTTGGATTGATTTAGTTCATTTTGGAATAAAGAGTGTTTGATGTGGGTTGTTGAGTGTTATGGATGAGATTTGAGGAGGAGTGGTTTGATTTCAAGGGTCATTCGTGCGGTTTTGTATTTGTTTTTGGTTTTGATGTAAACAATAATACTATATAACATATGTGATTTGCAAGTATGATTTCAATGATAATTACAATCAGATATCTTTATATTGGTTTAGAATTGTGTTTATTAGACTTAATAATCAAAACTGAAGAAGGTTGCACCTTGTTAAGGAAAGCAAAATCTATCGATGAGAGAACAGTTGGTGTTTAATGTTTTTCTATAACTAGTTCCCTTTGTGTGTATTTTTTTTAGCATTCATGAATAGTCTGATGCACTAATTTGTAGTTGAATAATTTTGATGGAAATACAATTCACCATTATTTACTTGGTCATGCTACATTGATTTGACTTCTTTTTGATAGGTCACACATTGTGTTTCTTGTTTAACGTATGATTACTTACATCCCACCACTTTCATTTGATTATCAATTCTAATTAAATGAATATAAGTAGTTTCTTCATCATTTACAAGTGGTTTACTTGCCTTGATTGTCAATAAAGAAATCTATGGAGTGACAGTTGTTATTTGGATTGATTTAGTTCATTTTGGAATAAAGAGTGTTTGATGTAGGTTGTTCAGTGTTATGGACGAGATTTGAGGAGTAGTGAATTGATTTCAAGGATCATTCGTGTGGTTTTGTATTCGGTTTTAGTTTGGATGTAAACAATAGATACTATCTAACATATATGATTGACTAGTATGATTCCAATAATAATTACATTCAAATTTCTTTATATTTGTTTAGGAGTGTGTTTATTAGACTTAGGAATCAAAATTCAAGAACGTTGGACGTTTTTAAGGAAAGCAAAAGCTTTCGATGCGAGAACAGTTGTTGTTTAATGTTTTTGTATAACTAGTTCCCTTTGTATGTATTTAGTTAAGCATTCATGAAAAGTATGATGCACTAATCTATAGGTGTATAATTTCGATTGAAATACAATTCACCGTTATTTACTCGGTTATGCTACATTGATTTGACTTCTTTTGATAGGTCACACATTGTGTTTCTTGTTTAACGTATGATTACTTACATCCCACCACTTTCATTTGATTATCAATTCTAATTAAATGAATATAAGTAGTTTCTTCATCATTTACAAGTGGTTTACTTGCCTTGATTGTCAATAAAGAAATCTATGGAGTGACAGTTGTTATTTGGATTGATTTAGTTCATTTTGTAATAAAGAGTGTTTGATGTAGGTTGTTCAGTGTTATGGACGAGATTTGAGGAGTAGTGAATTGATTTCAAGGATCATTCGTGTGGTTTTTGTATTCGGTTTTAGTTTGGATGTAAACAATAGATACTATCTAACATATATGATTGACTAGTATGATTCCAATAATAATTACATTCAAATTTCTTTATATTTGTTTAGGAGTGTGTTTATTAGACTTAGGAATCAAAATTCAAGAACATTGGATGTTTTTAAGGAAATCAAAAGCTTTCGATGCGAGAACAGTTGTTGTTTAATGTTTTTGTATAACTAGTTCCCTTTGTATGTATTTAGTTAAGCATTAATGAAAAGTATGATGCACTAATCTATAGGTGTATAATTTCGATTGAAATACAATTCACCGTTATTTACTCGGTTATGCTACATTGATTTGACTTCTTTTGATAGGTCACACATTGTGTTTCTTGTTTAATGTATGATTACTTACATTCCAACACTTTCATTTGATTATCGATTCTTATTAAATGAATAAAAGTAGTTTCTTCATCATTTACAAGTGGTTTACTTGCCTTGATTATCAATAAGAAATCCATGGACTAACAGTTGTTATTTGGATTGATTTAGTTCATTTTGGAATAAAGAGTGTTTGATATAGGTTGTTCAGTGTTATGGACGAGAATTAAGGAGTGGATTCATTTCTAGGGTAATTTGTGTGGTTTTGTATTCGGTTTTGGTTTCGATGTAAACAATCATACTATGTAACACATGTGCTTGAATAGTATGATTCCAATGATAATTACAATCAAATATCTTTATATTGGTTTAGAAGTGTGTTTATTAGACTTAATAATCAAAACACAAGAACATTACACGTTGTTAAGGAAAGCAAAAGCTATCGATGCGAGAACAGTTGTTGTTTAATGTTTTGGTATAACTAGTTCCCTTTGTATGTATTTAGTTAAGCATTCATGAATAGTCTGATGCATTAATCCGTAGTTGAATAATTTCGATTGAAATACAATTCACCGTTATTTACTTGGTCATGCTACATTGATTTGACTTCTTTTTGATAGGTCACACATTGTGTTTCTTGTTTAACGTATGATTACTTACATTCCACCACTTTCATTTGATTATCAATTCTAATTAAATGAATATGAGTAGTTTCTTCATCATTTACAAGTGGTTTACTTGCCTTGATTGTCAATAAAGAAATCTATGGAGTGACAGTTGTTATTTGGATTGATTTAGTTCATTTTTGAATAAAGAGTGTTTGATGTAGGTTGTTCAGTGTTATAGACGAGATTTGAGGAGTATTGAATTGATTTCAAGGAACATTCGTGTCGTTTTGTATTCGGTTTTAGTTTGGATGTAAACAAAAGATACTATGTAACATATATGATTGACTATTATGATTCCAATAATAATTACAATCAAATTTCTTTATATTGGTTTAGGAGTGTTTTTATTAGACTTTGGAATCAAAACTCAAGAACGTTGGACGTTTTTAAGGAAAGCAAAAGCTTTCGATGCGAGAACAGTTGTTGTTTAATGTTTTTGTATAACTAGTTCCCTTTGTATGTATTTAGTTAAGCATTCATGAAAAGTATGATGCACTAATCTATAGTTGTATAATTTCGATTGAAATACAATTCACCGTTATTTACTCGGTTATGCTACATTGATTTGACTTCTTTCGATAGGTCACACATTGTGTTTCTTGTTTAATGTATGATTACTTACATTCCAACACTTTCATTTGATTATCGATTCTTATTAAATGAATAAAAGTAGTTTCTTCATCATTTACAAGTGGTTTACTTGCCTTGATTATCAATAATGAAATCTATAGATTGACAGTTGTTATTGTAACAACCAGCTCCTAGGTCCAACCCTAACCCTAAATTTTATTTAACATTATTTTATCCATAGTATTATTATTATTATCATTTTTACATGATTATTTGATTTCATGCTTGATTGCCTTAGTCTAGAAATTATTAGATAATCCTTGAAAAGTATTAATTAGGTGATGAAATTTAACTTCAAGGTAAAATAAATCATTGGTGATAATAATAAATCAAATTCCAATCTTTAATTATATATATGAATTCTTACACTTAAAAACCTAAAAACAATAAACTACTACCAAATAACACTATCTACTAAAATTATACTACACATAACCCACTTTAATTAATAAAACACAAATAAAATTTTAAATAAAACACCCCCTCAACCACCCAATTCGGCCGCCCCCTTCACCCACTCACACACTTCCTAGATCTTCTCCAACACTCCACCCCATCTCTCCCTTTTCAATACATGCAACCATTCAAACCCACTTTCACTCCTCCCTATCTCTCTCTCGGATCCTCTCCACCGAAAACACACACAACCGTAATTCCATCATCATTTCAGCAAGGTTTCGAAAGATAGCAACACTCCTCCATCGGCCAAGCTCAAAGCAAGCAAGGGAGTACCATTTTGTGAACTTTGATGCACGGTTCTTGCAAGAACGAACTACAACAGCCCTTATTCGAGAGTCTCCAGTTCATCTTGTCCCTCTAACCTCTCAAAGTCATGAACCATTCAAAGTGTAAGCACCATTATACTCGAATGAAGCTAAACCTTGAGTTTTTCACCTTTATTCTACCAAAAGTCTCACTTTTCTTGTTGCAACTGAAACTTGCTGCCATTAACCTGTTCTTGTGAGACTCATAGCTACACTCAAGGTATATCTCTTGATAGATTAGTGACTCTATGGATGGTGCACAAGTTTTCACCTTGAAAACCCTCTTTTTATGTGATTTAGCACCATTTATTCATTTGTTTTGAAAACGCTTCCAACCAAAGCTTGAAACCTGCTTAAAAACAGTTTATAAACATCATAATAACCTTATTTGAAAGTTACAAAACAATTTGAAGACGATTATGTACAACTTATAATGTTTACACATGTGTAAAGGGTGTAAATCATTCATTAAAAGCAACATCTATGCATACATATTTAATCCGTGAGTTAAGAATAATTTTTCAGTAATATTAGTGACATTAAGGGTGTATAAGTTGATATTGATGGTTGAAAGTGATAAATGGATGGACTTGTGGACATTATGAGCTTGTTTAAGGACCCGAAAAGTGGTAAAATTGGAAGTTATGGGTTAAACTTAAAAATTATCAAATTTTATAATTTCCAGGCCCTAAAATATATATTTTAGTGTTAAAAACCGAATTTGGTGATTTATTGGGTTAAATTGTAATTTTTATGAATTTAATTAGCAAAATGGACCTAAACCGGGAGATTTTGGAGAAAATTTCTAAAAATTGTGTAACAAGTATAAAATCATGGAATTAATGAAATTTCAGTAACTTAGTGACCTCAAGGTGGTAATTTGGTAAAAGTTTGAAGAAAAATTAACTTAGAATGTTCGGTTTCGGTTAAAAATGAGTTTACAAACGATTTCTTACAAACCAAAGCCTTTGGCTATAATGACTCAAAAATCCCATTTAAAACAGATTAAAAAGTTTATTAGAAGTGTATAAAAAGTAATACATAAGTCTTATGGGTTAAAAATTTCAATAATCAAAACTAGACGTTAAATTGTCGGTTTAACTGTAACCGGTAATTAGTTATAGGTATTTTAAATTCTCCAAATTAAAATACTGAAAATTTGGGTTAAAATAGGTCATTTTAAGTATGTAAAACTTCTGGAAATTATTAAAAGCCTTAATGGGTCATGAAATGATAGAAATCAAACTTTAGGGTAAAAACTGTAAATTATGAAACTTGAGGGACTAAAGTGTAATTATGCAATTTCACCATAAAATGAGCAATATATGACTAAAATTAATTGTTAAACTTATCATCACCTTATCAAACTGATTTAAATCATAAAAACATGTTAGTTACATAAAGAAATACAACTTACCTAAAAAGGAAACTTTTTAAGCGCAATTGTTAAAGAACCAAAGTTAGTTGAACTTTTTTTAACTAAATTAACCTAGTTACTCTTATTATAACCATAGATCATTTAGCTTATTACTTGAATCATGATGATAGGGTGCTAGGAATTGAATCTATCTTTGCTCAAGGAATCGTTGACTTAACCCTAAGGTGAGTTCTAGTGTTCCTTTTTTACTACTGCTTTGGGATGAAACATGCTATGCCTACTTTGAAATCATTTATGTGCTATGATACTTGTATGTTGTGGTTAATATTGAACCTGCTTTTAATTGTATCACAATCATTAATTCTTGTGTGGACCGCTTGTTCTATATGGGTAGATCTACTTGGGGAATCCCCCACACACAGTGCCTTCCCTCATGAATGGGAAGGGTACCACACTGAGATCCTGCGGGGTCGTTTATGTCATGTGACAGGTATTATAAGATACCAAGGTGGACCATCCAGCAGGTATGGTTCACTGTTTGAGGCTCAGTTATCCCCATAGGTTAACCGGTATTAACACAAATCTAGAAGAGGCTAGCCGGGACTAAGTGCAGGGTTGATTGTGACCCCACAACAGTGATACTTATGATTTCAAAATTTACTATAGGATTCTAAGGAGTCCTTTTGTTTTTAAACTTTAAGCACTTGAATTCACCAACTTTTTAGTTGACACAAAATCTTTTGAGCATGTTTCAGGTAATCCTTGATGAGAGCTTGGAATAGTTGGAGGAAACTCTTTGGATGACCTAGTTCCGTGACCACCACATGGCATTAATTAGTTTGAATCTATCAATGGACAATTTGTTTGGATGTTTGTTGAACTTATGAATTTACTTTAATTTGGATTAAGTCCGTTATGACCAGACTTTTGACTATTGTATTTGGGTTGTTAAAACTTTTAATGTAATGCCATGTGATTCTTCTCCTTGTGTGCTCTTTTGATGGTTAGTTTCCGCTGCCATATGTGCTGCTAGTCTGTGACGTTCCACCCTACTTGGGCCCGGGGTGTGATAGCTATTTGGATTGATTTAGTTCATTTTGGAATAAAGAGTGTTTGATGTAGGTTGTTCAGTGTTATGGACGAGATTTGAGGAGTAGTGAATTGATTTCAAGGATCATTCGTGTGGTTTTGTATTCGGTTTTAGTTTGGATGTAAACAATAGATACTATTTAACATATATGATTGACTAGTATGATTCCAATAATAATTACATTCAAATTTCTTTATATTTGTTTAGGAGTGTGTTTATTAGACTTAGGAATCAAAATTCAAGAACGTTGGACGTTTTTAAGGAAAGCAAAAGCTTTCGATGCGAGAACAGTTGTTGTTTAATGTTTTTGTATAACTAGTTCCCTTTGTATGTATTTAGTTAAGCATTCATGAAAAGTATGATGCACTAATCTATAGGTGTATAATTTCGATTGAAATACAATTCACCGTTATTTACTCGGTTATGCTACATTGATTTGACTTCTTTTTGATAGGTCACACATTGTGTTTCTTGTTTAACGTATGATTACTTTCATCCCACGACATGTATTTGATTATCGATTCTAATTAAATGAATAAGTGTAGTTTTTTCATCATTTACAAGTGGTTACTTGCCTTGATTATCAATAAAGAAATCTATGGACTAACAGTTGTTATTTGGATTGATTTAGTTCATTTTGGAATAAAGAGTGTTTGATGTGGGTTGTTAAGTGTTATGGATGAGATTTGAGGAGGAGTGGTTTGATTTCAAGGGTCATTCGTGCGGTTTTGTATTTGGTTTTGGTTTTGATGTAAACAATAATACTATGTAACATATGTGATTTGCAAGTATGATTTCAATGATAATTACAATCAGATATCTTTATATTGGTTTAGAATTGTGTTTATTAGACTTAATAATCAAAACTGAAGAAGGTTGCACCTTGTTAAGGAAAGCAAAATCTATCGATGCGAGAACAGTTGGTGTTTAATGTTTTTCTATAACTAGTTCCCTTTGTGTGTATTTTTTTTAGCATTCATGAATAGTCTGATGCACTAATTTGTAGTTGAATAATTTTGATGGAAATACAATTCACCATTATTTACTTGGTCATGCTACATTGATTTAACTTCTTTTTGATAGGTCACACATTGTGTTTCTTGTTTAACGTATGATTACTTACATCCCACCACTTTCATTTGATTATCAGTTCTAATTAAATGAATATAAGTAGTTTCTTCATCATTTACAAGTGGTTTACTTGCCTTGATTGTCAATAAAGAAATCTATCGAGTGACAGTTGTTATTTGGATTGATTTAGTTCATTTTGGAATAAAGAGTGTTTGATGTAGGTTGTTCAGTGTTATGGACGAGATTTGAGGAGTAGTGAATTGATTTCAAGGATCATTCGTTTGGTTTTGTATTCGGTTTTAGTTTGGATGTAAACAATAGATACTATTTAACATATATGATTGACTAGTATGATTCCAATAATAATTACATTCAAATTTCTTTATATTTGTTTAGGAGTGTGTTTATTAGACTTAGGAATCAAAATTCAAGAACGTTGGACGTTTTTAAGGAAAGCAAAAGCTTTCGATGCGAGAACAGTTGTTGTTTAATGTTTTTGTATAACTAGTTCCCTTTGTATGTATTTAGTTAAGCATTCATGAAAAGTATGATGCACTAATCTATAGGTGTATAATTTCGATTGAAATACAATTCACCGTTATTTACTCGGTTATGCTACATTGATTTGACTTCTTTTGATAGGTCACACATTGTGTTTCTTGTTTAACGTATGATTACTTACATCCCACCACTTTCATTTGATTATCAATTCTAATTAAATGAATATAAGTAGTTTCTTCATCATTTACAAGTGGTTTACTTGCCTTGATTGTCAATAAAGAAATCTATGGAGTGACAGTTGTTATTTGGATTGATTTAGTTCATTTTGTAATAAAGAGTGTTTGATGTAGGTTGTTCAGTGTTATGGACGAGATTTGAGGAGTAGTGAATTGATTTCAAGGATCATTCGTGTGGTTTTGTATTCGGTTTTAGTTTGGATGTAAACAATAGATACTATCTAACATATATGATTGACTAGTATGATTCCAATAATAATTACATTCAAATTTCTTTATATTTGTTTAGGAGTGTGTTTATTAGACTTAGGAATCAAAATTCAAGAACGTTGGACGTTTTTAAGGAAAGCAAAAGCTTTCGATGCGAGAACAGTTGTTGTTTAATGTTTTGTATAACTAGTTTCCTTTGTATGTATTTAGTTAAGCATTCATGAAAAGTATGATGCACTAATCTATAGGTGTATAATTTCGATTGAAATACAATTCATCGTTATTTACTCGGTTATGCTACATTGATTTGACTTCTTTTGATAGGTCACACATTGTGTTTCTTGTTTAACGTATGATTACTTACATTCCAACACTTTCATTTGATTATCGATTCTTATTAAATGAATAAAAGTAGTTTCTTCATCATTTACAAGTGGTTTACTTGCCTTGATTATCAATAATGAAATCTATAGAGTGACAGTTGTTATTTGGATTGATTTAGTTTTTTTTGGAATAAAGAGTGTTTGATGTAGGTTGTGTAGTGTTATGGATGAGATTTGAGGAGGAGTGGATTGATTTCAAGGGTCATTCGTGTGGTTTTGTATTTGGTTTTGGTTTCGATGTAAACAATAATACTATGCAACATATGTGATTGGCAAGTATGATTCCAATTATAATTACAATCAGATATCTTTATATTGGTTTAGAAGTGTGTTTATTAGACTTAATAATCAAAACTCAAGAACGTTGTACGTTGTTAAGGAAAGCAAAAGCTATAGATGCGAGAACAGTTGTTGTTTAATGTTTTGTATAACTAGTTTCCTTTGTATGTATTTAGTTAAGCGTTCATGAAAAGTCTGATGCACTAATCTGTAGTTGAATAATTTCGATTGAAATACAATTCACCGTTATTTACTTGGTCATGCTACATTGATTTGACTTCTTTTTGATAGGTCACACATTGTGTTTCTTGTTTAACGTATGATTACTTACATCCCACCACTTTCATTTGATTATCAATTCTAATTAAATGAATATAAGTAGTTTCTTCATCATTTACAAGTGGTTTATTTGCCTTGATTGTCAATAAAGAAATCTATGGAGTGACAGTTGTTATTTGGATTGATTTAGTTCATTTGGGAATAAAGAGTGTTTGATGTAGGTTGTTCAGTGTTATGGACGAGATTTGAGGAGTAGTGAATTGATTTCAAGGATCATTCGTGTGGTTTTGTATTCGGTTTTAGTTCGGATGTAAACAATAGATACTATCTAACATATATGATTGACTAGTATGATTCCAATAATAATTACATTCAAATTTCTTTATATTTGTTTAGGAGTGTGTTTATTAGACTTAGGAATCAAAATTCAAGAACGTTGGACGTTTTTAAGGAAAGCAAAAGCTTTCGATGCGAGAACAGTTGTTGTTTAATGTTTTTGTATAACTAGTTCCCTTTGTATGTATTTAGTTAAGCATTCATGAAAAGTATGATGCACTAATCTATAGGTGTATAATTTCGATTGAAATACAATTCACCGTTATTTACTCGGTTATGCTACATTGATTTGACTTCTTTTGATAGGTCACACATTGTGTTTCTTGTTTAACGTATGATTACTTACATTCCAACACTTTCATTTGATTATCGATTCTTATTAAATGAATAAAAGTAGTTTCTTCATCATTTACAAGTGGTTTACTTGCCTTGATTATCAATAATGAAATCTATAGAGTGACAGTTGTTATTTGGATTGATTTAGTTTTTTTTGGAATAAAGAGTGTTTGATGTAGGTTGTGTAGTGTTATGGATGAGATTTGAGGAGGAGTGGATTGATTTCAAGGGTCATTCGTGTGGTTTTGTATTTGGTTTTGGTTTCGATGTAAACAATAATACTATGCAACATATGTGATTGGCAAGTATGATTCCAATTATAATTACAATCAGATATCTTTATATTGGTTTAGAAGTGTGTTTATTAGACTTAATAATCAAAACTGAAGAAGGTTGCACCTTGTTAAGGAAAGCAAAATCTATCGATGCGAGAACAGTTGGTGTTTAATGTTTTTCTATAACTAGTTCCCTTTGTGTGTATTTTTTTTAGCATTCATGAATAGTCTGATGCACTAATTTGTAGTTGAATAATTTTGATGGAAATACAATTCACCATTATTTACTTGGTCATGCTACATTGATTTGACTTCTTTTTGATAGGTCACACATTGTGTTTCTTGTTTAACGTATGATTACTTACATTCCAACACTTTCATTTGATTATCGATTCTTATTAAATGAATAAAAGTAGTTTCTTCATCATTTACAAGTGGTTTACTTGCCTTGATTATCAATAATGAAATCTATAGAGTGACAGTTGTTATTTGGATTGATTTAGTTTTTTTTGGAATAAAGAGTGTTTGATGTAGGTTGTGTAGTGTTATGGATGAGATTTGAGGAGGAGTGGATTGATTTCAAGGGTCATTCGTGTGGTTTTGTATTTGGTTTTGGTTTCGATGTAAACAATAATACTATGCAACATATGTGATTGGCAAGTATGATTCCAATTATAATTACAATCAGATATCTTTATATTGGTTTAGAAGTGTGTTTATTAGACTTAATAATCAAAACTGAAGAAGGTTGCACCTTGTTAAGGAAAGCAAAATCTATCGATGCGAGAACAGTTGGTGTTTAATGTTTTTCTATAACTAGTTCCCTTTGTGTGTATTTTTTTTAGCATTCATGAATAGTCTGATGCACTAATTTGTAGTTGAATAATTTTGATGGAAATACAATTCACCATTATTTACTTGGTCATGCTACATTGATTTGACTTCTTTTTGATAGGTCACACATTGTGTTTCTTGTTTAACGTATGATTACTTACATCCCACCACTTTCATTTGATTATCAATTCTAATTAAATGAATATAAGTAGTTTCTTCATCATTTACAAGTGGTTTACTTGCCTTGATTGTCAATAAGGAAATCTATGGAGTGACAGTTGTTATTTGGATTGATTTAGTTCATTTTGGAATAAAGAGTGTTTGATGTAGGTTGTTTAGTGTTATGGACGAGATTTGAGGAGTAGTGAATTGATTTCAAGGATCATTCGTGTGGTTTTGTATTCGGTTTTAGTTCGGATGTAAACAATAGATACTATCTAACATATATGATTGACTAGTATGATTCCAATAATAATTACATTCAAATTTCTTTATATTTGTTTAGGAGTGTGTTTATTAGACTTAGGAATCAAAATTCAAGAACGTTGGACGTTTTTAAGGAAAGCAAAAGCTTTCGATGCGAGAACAGTTGTTGTTTAATGTTTTTGTATAACTAGTTCCCTTTGTATGTATTTAGTTAAGCATTCATGAAAAGTATGATGCACTAATCTATAGGTGTATAATTTCGATTGAAATACAATTCACCGTTATTTACTCGGTTATGCTACATTGATTTGACTTCTTTTGATAGGTCACACATTGTGTTTCTTGTTTAACGTATGATTACTTACATTCCAACACTTTCATTTGATTATCGATTCTTATTAAATGAATAAAAGTAGTTTCTTCATCATTTACAAGTGGTTTACTTGCCTTGATTATCAATAATGAAATCTATAGAGTGACAGTTGTTATTTGGATTGATTTAGTTTTTTTTGGAATAAAGAGTGTTTGATGTAGGTTGTGTAGTGTTATGGATGAGATTTGAGGAGGAGTGGATTGATTTCAAGGGTCATTCGTGTGGTTTTGTATTTGGTTTTGGTTTCGATGTAAACAATAATACTATGCAACATATGTGATTGGCAAGTATGATTCCAATTATAATTACAATCAGATATCTTTATATTGGTTTAGAAGTGTGTTTATTAGACTTAATAATCAAAACTGAAGAAGGTTGCACCTTGTTAAGGAAAGCAAAATCTATCGATGCGAGAACAGTTGGTGTTTAATGTTTTTCTATAACTAGTTCCCTTTGTGTGTATTTTTTTTAGCATTCATGAATAGTCTGATGCACTAATTTGTAGTTGAATAATTTTGATGGAAATACAATTCACCATTATTTACTTGGTCATGCTACATTGATTTGACTTCTTTTTGATAGGTCACACATTGTGTTTCTTGTTTAACGTATGATTACTTACATCCCACCACTTTCATTTGATTATCAATTCTAATTAAATGAATATAAGTAGTTTCTTCATCATTTACAAGTGGTTTACTTGCCTTGATTGTCAATAAGGAAATCTATGGAGTGACAGTTGTTATTTGGATTGATTTAGTTCATTTTGGAATAAAGAGTGTTTGATGTAGGTTGTTTAGTGTTATGGACGAGATTTGAGGAGTAGTGAATTGATTTCAAGGATCATTCGTGTGGTTTTGTATTCGGTTTTAGTTTGGATGTAAACAATAGATACTATTTAACATATATGATTGACTAGTATGATTCCAATAATAATTACATTCAAATTTCTTTATATTTGTTTAGGAGTGTGTTTATTAGACTTAGGAATCAAAATTCAAGAACGTTGGACGTTTTTAAGGAAAGCAAAAGCTTTCGATGCGAGAACAGTTGTTGTTTAATGTTTTTGTATAACTAGTTCCCTTTGTATGTATTTAGTTAAGCATTCATGAAAAGTATGATGCACTAATCTATAGGTGTATAATTTCGATTGAAATACAATTCACCGTTATTTACTCGGTTATGCTACATTGATTTGACTTCTTTTGATAGGTCACACATTGTGTTTCTTGTTTAACGTATGATTACTTACATCCCACCACTTTCATTTGATTATCAATTCTAATTAAATGAATATAAGTAGTTTCTTCATCATTTACAAGTGGTTTACTTGCCTTGATTGTCAATAAAGAAATCTATGAAGTGACAGTTGTTATTTGGATTGATTTAGTTCATTTTGTAATAAAGAGTGTTTGATGTAGGTTGTTCAGTGTTATGGACGAGATTTGAGGAGTAGTGAATTGATTTCAAGGATCATTCGTGTGGTTTTGTATTCGGTTTTAGTTTGGATGTAAACAATAGATACTATCTAACATATATGATTGACTAGTATGATTCCAATAATAATTACATTCAAATTTCTTTATATTTGTTTAGGAGTGTGTTTATTAGACTTAGGAATCAAAATTCAAGAACGTTGGACGTTTTTAAGGAAAGCAAAAGCTTTCGATGCGAGAACAGTTGTTGTTTAATGTTTTTGTATAACTAGTTCCCTTTGTATGTATTTAGTTAAGCATTCATGAAAAGTATGATGCACTAATCTATAGGTGTATAATTTCGATTGAAATACAATTCACCGTTATTTACTCGGTTATGCTACATTGATTTGACTTCTTTTGATAGGTCACACATTGTGTTTCTTGTTTAACGTATGATTACTTACATTCCAACACTTTCATTTGATTATCGATTCTTATTAAATGAATAAAAGTAGTTTCTTCATCATTTACAAGTGGTTTACTTGCCTTGATTATCAATAATGAAATCTATAGAGTGACAGTTGTTATTTGGATTGATTTAGTTTTTTTTGGAATAAAGAGTGTTTGATGTAGGTTGTGTAGTGTTATGGATGAGATTTGAGGAGGAGTGGATTGATTTCAAGGGTCATTCGTGTGGTTTTGTATTTGGTTTTGGTTTCGATGTAAACAATAATACTATGCAACATATGTGATTGGCAAGTATGATTCCAATTATAATTACAATCAGATATCTTTATATTGGTTTAGAAATGTGTTTATTAGACTTAATAATCAAAACTGAAGAAGGTTGCACCTTGTTAAGGAAAGCAAAATCTATCGATGCGAGAACAGTTGGTGTTTAATGTTTTTCTATAACTAGTTCCCTTTGTGTGTATTTTTTTTAGCATTCATGAATAGTCTGATGCACTAATTTGTAGTTGAATAATTTTGATGGAAATACAATTCACCATTATTTACTTGGTCATGCTACATTGATTTGACTTCTTTTTGATAGGTCACACATTGTGTTTCTTGTTTAACGTATGATTACTTACATCCCACCACTTTCATTTGATTATCAATTCTAATTAAATGAATATAAGTAGTTTCTTCATCATTTACAAGTGGTTTACTTGCCTTGATTGTCAATAAAGAAATCTATGGAGTGACAGTTGTTATTTGGATTGATTTAGTTCATTTTGGAATAAAGAGTGTTTGATGTAGGTTGTTCAGTGTTATGGACGAGATTTGAGGAGTAGTGAATTGATTTCAAGGATCATTCGTGTGGTTTTGTATTCGGTTTTAGTTTGGATGTAAACAATAGATACTATTTAACATATATGATTGACTAGTATGATTCCAATAATAATTACATTCAAATTTCTTTATATTTGTTTAGGAGTGTGTTTATTAGACTTGGGAATCAAAATTCAAGAACGTTGGACGTTTTTAAGGAAAGCAAAAGCTTTCGATGCGAGAACAGTTGTTGTTTAATATTTTTGTATAACTAGTTCCCTTTGTATGTATTTAGTTAAGCATTCATGAAAAGTATGATGCACTAATCTATAGGTGTATAATTTCGATTGAAATACAATTCACCGTTATTTACTCGGTTATGCTACATTGATTTGACTTCTTTTGATAGGTCACACATTGTGTTTCTTGTTTAACGTATGATTACTTACATCCCACCACTTTCATTTGATTATCAATTCTAATTAAATGAATATAAGTAGTTTCTTCATCATTTACAAGTGGTTTACTTGCCTTGATTGTCAATAAAGAAATCTATGGAGTGACAGTTGTTATTTGGATTGATTTAGTTCATTTTGTAATAAAGAGTGTTTGATGTAGGTTGTTCAGTGTTATGGACGAGATTTGAGGAGTAGTGAATTGATTTCAAGGATCATTCGTGTGGTTTTGTATTTGGTTTTAGTTTGGATGTAAACAATAGATACTATCTAACATATATGATTGACTAGTATGATTCCAATAATAATTACATTCAAATTTCTTTATATTTGTTTAGGAGTGTGTTTATTAGACTTAGGAATCAAAATTCAAGAACGTTGGACGTTTTTAAGGAAAGCAAAAGCTTTCGATGCGAGAACAGTTGTTGTTTAATGTTTTTGTATAACTAGTTCCCTTTGTATGTATTTAGTTAAGCATTCATGAAAAGTATGATGCACTAATCTATAGGTGTATAATTTCGATTGAAATACAATTCACCGTTATTTACTCGGTTATGCTACATTGATTTGACTTCTTTTGATAGGTCACACATTGTGTTTCTTGTTTAACGTATGATTACTTACATTCCAACACTTTCATTTGATTATCGATTCTTATTAAATGAATAAAAGTAGTTTCTTCATCATTTACAAGTGGTTTACTTGCCTTGATTATCAATAATGAAATCTATAGAGTGACAGTTGTTATTTGGATTGATTTAGTTTTTTTTGGAATAAAGAGTGTTTGATGTAGGTTGTGTAGTGTTATGGATGAGATTTGAGGAGGAGTGGATTGATTTCAAGGGTCATTCGTGTGGTTTTGTATTTGGTTTTGGTTTCGATGTAAACAATAATACTATGCAACATATGTGATTGGCAAGTATGATTCCAATTATAATTACAATCAGATATCTTTATATTGGTTTAGAAGTGTGTTTATTAGACTTAATAATCAAAACTGAAGAAGGTTGCACCTTGTTAAGGAAAGCAAAATCTATCGATGCGAGAACAGTTGGTGTTTAATGTTTTTCTATAACTAGTTCCCTTTGTGTGTATTTTTTTAGCATTCATGAATAGTCTGATGCACTAATTTGTAGTTGAATAATTTTGATGGAAATACAATTCACCATTATTTACTTGGTCATGCTACATTGATTTGACTTCTTTTTGATAGGTCACACATTGTGTTTCTTGTTTAACGTATGATTACTTACATCCCACCACTTTCATTTGATTATCAATTCTAATTAAATGAATATAAGTAGTTTCTTCATCATTTACAAGTGGTTTACTTGCCTTGATTGTCAATAAGGAAATCTATGGAGTGACAGTTGTTATTTGGATTGATTTAGTTCATTTTGGAATAAAGAGTGTTTGATGTAGGTTGTTCAGTGTTATGGACGAGATTTGAGGAGTAGTGAATTGATTTCAAGGATCATTCGTGTGGTTTTGTATTCGGTTTTAGTTTGGATGTAAACAATAGATACTATTTAACATATATGATTGACTAGTATGATTCCAATAATAATTACATTCAAATTTCTTTATATTTGTTTAGGAGTGTGTTTATTAGACTTAGGAATCAAAATTCAAGAACGTTGGACGTTTTTAAGGAAAGCAAAAGCTTTCGATGCGAGAACAGTTGTTGTTTAATGTTTTTGTATAACTAGTTCCCTTTGTATGTATTTAGTTAAGCATTCATGAAAAGTATGATGCACTAATCTATAGGTGTATAATTTCGATTGAAATACAATTCACCGTTATTTACTCGGTTATGCTACATTGATTTGACTTCTTTTGATAGGTCACACATTGTGTTTCTTGTTTAACGTATGATTACTTACATCCCACCACTTTCATTTGATTATCAATTCTAATTAAATGAATATAAGTAGTTTCTTCATCATTTACAAGTGGTTTACTTGCCTTGATTGTCAATAAAGAAATCTATGAAGTGACAGTTGTTATTTGGATTGATTTAGTTCATTTTGTAATAAAGAGTGTTTGATGTAGGTTGTTCAGTGTTATGGACGAGATTTGAGGAGTAGTGAATTGATTTCAAGGATCATTCGTGTGGTTTTGTATTCGGTTTTAGTTTGGATGTAAACAATAGATACTATCTAACATATATGATTGACTAGTATGATTCCAATAATAATTACATTCAAATTTCTTTATATTTGTTTAGGAGTGTGTTTATTAGACTTAGGAATCAAAATTCAAGAACGTTGGACGTTTTTAAGGAAAGCAAAAGCTTTCGATGCGAGAACAGTTGTTGTTTAATGTTTTTGTATAACTAGTTCCCTTTGTATGTATTTAGTTAAGCATTCATGAAAAGTATGATGCACTAATCTATAGGTGTATAATTTCGATTGAAATACAATTCACCGTTATTTACTCGGTTATGCTACATTGATTTGACTTCTTTTGATAGGTCACACATTGTGTTTCTTGTTTAACGTATGATTACTTACATTCCAACACTTTCATTTGATTATCGATTCTTATTAAATGAATAAAAGTAGTTTCTTCATCATTTACAAGTGGTTTACTTGCCTTGATTATCAATAATGAAATCTATAGAGTGACAGTTGTTATTTGGATTGATTTAGTTTTTTTTGGAATAAAGAGTGTTTGATGTAGGTTGTGTAGTGTTATGGATGAGATTTGAGGAGGAGTGGATTGATTTCAAGGGTCATTCGTGTGGTTTTGTATTTGGTTTTGGTTTCGATGTAAACAATAATACTATGCAACATATGTGATTGGCAAGTATGATTCCAATTATAATTACAATCAGATATCTTTATATTGGTTTAGAAGTGTGTTTATTAGACTTAATAATCAAAACTGAAGAAGGTTGCACCTTGTTAAGGAAAGCAAAATCTATCGATGCGAGAACAGTTGGTGTTTAATGTTTTTCTATAACTAGTTCCCTTTGTGTGTATTTTTTTAGCATTCATGAATAGTCTGATGCACTAATTTGTAGTTGAATAATTTTGATGGAAATACAATTCACCATTATTTACTTGGTCATGCTACATTGATTTGACTTCTTTTTGATAGGTCACACATTGTGTTTCTTGTTTAACGTATGATTACTTACATCCCACCACTTTCATTTGATTATCAATTCTAATTAAATGAATATAAGTAGTTTCTTCATCATTTACAAGTGGTTTACTTCCCTTGATTGTCAATAAAGAAATCTATGGAGTGACAGTTGTTATTTGGATTGATTTAGTTCATTTTGGAATAAAGAGTGTTTGATGTAGGTTGTTCAGTGTTATGGACGAGATTTGAGGAGTAGTGAATTGATTTCAAGGATCATTCGTGTGGTTTTGTATTCTGTTTTAGTTTGGATGTAAACAATAGATACTATTTAACATATATGATTGACTAGTATGATTCCAATAATAATTACATTCAAATTTCTTTATATTTGTTTAGGAGTGTGTTTATTAGACTTAGGAATCAAAATTCAAGAACGTTGGACGTTTTTAAGGAAAGCAAAAGCTTTCGATGCGAGAACAGTTGTTGTTTAATGTTTTTGTATAACTAGTTCCCTTTGTATGTATTTAGTTAAGCATTCATGAAAAGTATGATGCACTAATCTATAGGTGTATAATTTCGATTGAAATACAATTCACCGTTATTTACTCGGTTATGCTACATTGATTTGACTTCTTTTGATAGGTCACACATTGTGTTTCTTGTTTAACGTATGATTACTTACATCCCACCACTTTCATTTGATTATCAATTCTAATTAAATGAATATAAGTAGTTTCTTCATCATTTACAAGTGGTTTACTTGCCTTGATTGTCAATAAAGAAATCTATGGAGTGACAGTTGTTATTTGGATTGATTTAGTTCATTTTGTAATAAAGAGTGTTTGATGTAGCTTGTTCAGTGTTATGGACGAGATTTGAGGAGTAGTGAATTGATTTCAAGGATCATTCGTGTGGTTTTGTATTCGGTTTTAGTTTGGATGTAAACAATAGATACTATCTAACATATATGATTGACTAGTATGATTCCAATAATAATTACATTCAAATTTCTTTCTATTTGTTTAGGAGTGTGTTTATTAGACTTAGGAATCAAAATTCAAGAACGTTGGACGTTTTTAAGGAAAGCAAAAGCTTTCGATGCGAGAACAGTTGTTGTTTAATGTTTTTGTATAACTAGTTCCCTTTGTATGTATTTAGTTAAGCATTCATGAAAAGTATGATGCACTAATCTATAGGTTTATAATTTCGATTGAAATACAATTCACCGTTATTTACTCGGTTATGCTACATTGATTTGACTTCTTTTGATAGGTCACACATTGTGTTTCTTGTTTAACGTATGATTACTTACATTCCAACACTTTCATTTGATTATCGATTCTTATTAAATGAATAAAAGTAGTTTCTTCATCATTTACAAGTGGTTTACTTGCCTTGATTATCAATAATGAAATCTATAGAGTGACAGTTGTTATTTGGATTGATTTAGTTTTTTTTGGAATAAAGAGTGTTTGATGTAGGTTGTGTCGTGTTATGGATGAGATTTGAGGAGGAGTGGATTGATTTCAAGGGTCATTCGTGTGGTTTTGTATTTGGTTTTGGTTTCGATGTAAACAATAATACTATGCAACATATGTGATTGGCAAGTATGATTCCAATTATAATTACAATCAGATATCTTTATATTGGTTTAGAAGTGTGTTTATTAGACTTAATAATCAAAACTCAAGAACGTTGTACGTTGTTAAGGAAAGCAAAAGCTATAGATGCGAGAACAGTTGTTGTTTAATGTTTTGTATAACTAGTTTCCTTTGTATGTATTTAGTTAAGCGTTCATGAAAAGTCTGATGCACTAATCTGTAGTTGAATAATTTCGATTGAAATACAATTCACCGTTATTTACTTGGTCATGCTACATTGATTTGACTTCTTTTTGATAGGTCACACATTGTGTTTCTTGTTTAACGTATGATTACTTACATCCCACCACTTTCATTTGATTATCAATTCTAATTAAATGAATATAAGTAGTTTCTTCATCATTTACAAGTGGTTTACTTGCCTTGATTGTCAATAAAGAAATCTATGGAGTGACAGTTGTTATTTGGATTAATTTAGTTCATTTTGGAATAAAGAGTGTTTGATGTAGGTTGTTCAGTGTTATGGACGAGATTTGAGGAGTAGTGAATTGATTTCAAGGATCATTCGTGTGGTTTTGTATTCGGTTTTAGTTTGGATGTAAACAATAGATACTATCTAACATATATGATTGACTAGTATGATTCCAATAATAATTACATTCAAATTTCTTTATATTTGTTTAGGAGTGTGTTTATTAGACTTAGGAATCAAAATTCAAGAACGTTGGACGTTTTTAAGGAAAGCAAAAGCTTTCGATGCGAGAACAGTTGTTGTTTAATGTTTTTGTATAACTAGTTCCCTTTGTATGTATTTAGTTAAGCATTCATGAAAAGTATGATGCACTAATCTATAGGTGCATAATTTCGATTGAAATACAATTCACCGTTATTTACTCGGTTATGCTACATTGATTTGACTTCTATTGATAGGTCACACATTGTGTTTCTTGTTTAACGTATGATTACTTACATTCCAACACTTTCATTTGATTATCGATTCTTATTAAATGAATAAAAGTAGTTTCTTCATTATTTACAAGTGGTTTACTTGCCTTGATTATCAATAATGAAATCTATAGAGTGACAGTTGTTATTTGGATTGATTTAGTTCTTTTTGGAATAAAGAGTGTTTGATGTAGGTTGTGTAGTGTTATGGATGAGATTTGAGGAGGAGTGGATTGATTTCAAGGGTCATTCGTGTGGTTTTGTATTTGGTTTTGGTTTCGATGTAAACAATAATATTATGCAACATATGTGATTGGCAAGTATGATTCCAATTATAATTACAATCAGATATCTTTATATTGGTTTAGAAGTGTGTTTATTAGACTTAATAATCAAAACTCAAGAACGTTGTACGTTGTTAAGGGAAGCAAAAGCTATAGATGCGAGAACAGTTGTTGTTTAATGTTTTGTATAACTAGTTTCCTTTGTATGTATTTAGTTAAGCGTTCATGAAAAGTCTGATGCACTAATCTGTAGTTGAATAATTTCGATTGAAATACAATTCACCGTTATTTACTTGGTCATGCTATATTGATTTGACTTCTTTTTGATAGGTCACACATTGTGTTTCTTGTTTAACGTATGATTACTTACATCCCACCACTTTCATTTGATTATCAATTCTAATTAAATGAATATAAGTAGTTTCTTCATCATTTACAAGTGGTTTACTTGCCTTGATTGTCAATAAAGAAATCTATGGAGTGACAGTTGTTATTTGGATTGATTTAGTTCATTTTGGAATAAAGAGTGTTTGATGTAGGTTGTTCAGTGTTATGGACGAGATTTGAGGAGTAGTGAATTGATTTCAAGGATCGTTCGTGTGGTTTTGTATTCGGTTTTAGTTTGGATGTAAACAATAGATACTATCTAACATATATGATTGACTAGTATGATTCCAATAATAATTACATTCAAATTTCTTTATATTTGTTTAGGAGTGTGTTTATTAGACTTAGGAATCAAAATTCAAGAACGTTGGACGTTTTTAAGGAAAGCAAAAGCTTTCGATGCGAGAACAGTTGTTGTTTAATGTTTTTGTATAACTAGTTCCCTTTGTATGTATTTAGTTAAGCATTCATGAAAAGTATGATGCACTAATCTATAGGTGCATAATTTCGATTGAAATACCATTCACCGTTATTTACTCGGTTATGCTACATTGATTTGACTTCTTTTGATAGGTCACACATTGTGTTTCTTGTTTAACGTATGATTACTTACATTCCAACACTTTTATTTGATTATCGATTCTTATTAAATGAATAGAAGTTGTTTCTTCATCATTTACAAGTGGTTTACTTGCCTTGATTATCAATAATGAAATCTATAGAGTGACAGTTGTTATTTGGATTGATTTAATTCTTTTTGGAATAAAGAGTGTTTGATGTAGGTTGTGTAGTGTTATGGATGAGATTTGAGGAGGAGTGGATTGATTTCAAGGGTCATTCGTGTGGTTTTGTATTTGGTTTTGGTTTCGATTTAAACAATAATACTATGCAACATATGTGATTGGCAAGTATGATTCCAATTATAATTGCAATCAGATATCTTTATATTGGTTTAGAAGTGTGTTTATTAGATTTAATAATCAAAACTCAAGAACGTTGCACGTTGTTAAGGAAAGCAAAAGCTATAGATGCGAGAACAGTTGTTGTTTAATGTTTTGTATAACTAGTTCCGTTTCTATGTATTTAGTTAAGCATTCATGAATAGTCTGATGCACTAATCCGTAGTTGAATAATTTCGATTGAAATACAATTCATCGTTATTTACTTGGTCATGCTACATTGATTTGACTTCTTTTTGATAGGTCACACATTGTGTTTCTTGTTTAACATATGATTACTTACATCCCACCACTTGTATTTGATTATCGATTCTAATTAAATGAATAAGAGTAGTTTCTTCATCATTTACAAGTGGTTACTTGCCTTGATTGTCAATAAAGAAATCCATGGACTAACAGTTGTTATTTGGATTGATTTAGTTCATTTTGAAATAAAGAGTGTTTGATGTAGGTTGTTCAATGTTATGGACGAGATTTGAGGAGTGGATTCATTTGTAGGGTCATTTGTGTGGTTTTGTATTCAGTTTTAGTTTCGATGTAAACAATCATACTATGTAACATATGTGCTTGAATAGTATGATTCCAATGATAATTACATTCAGATATCTTTATATTGGTTTAGAAGTGTGTTTATTAGACTTAATAATCAAAACACAAGAACGTTGCACGTTGTTAAGGAAAGCAAAAGCTATCAATACGAGAACAGTTGTTGTTTAATATTTTTGTATAACTAGTTCCCTTTGTATCTGTTTAGTTAAGCATTCATGAATAGCCTGATGCATTAATCTGTAGTTGAATAATTTCAATTGAAATACAATTCACCGTTATCTACTTGGTCATGCTACATTGATTTGACTTTGTTTTGATAGTTCACACATTGTGTTTCTTGTTTAACATATGATTACTTACTTCCCAACACTTTCATTTGATTATCGAATCTAATTAAATGAATAAGTGTAGTTTCTTCATCACTTACAAGTGGTTTACTTGCCTTGATTGTCAATAAAGAAATCTATGGATTGACAGTTGTTACTTGGATTGATTTAGTTCATTTTGGAATAAAGAGTGTTTGATGTAGGTTGTTTAGTGTTATGGATGAGATTTGAGGAGGAGTGGATTGATTTCAAGGGTCATTCGTGCGGTTTTGTATTTGGTTTTGGTTTTGATGTAAACAATAATACTATGTAACATATGTGATTTGCAAGTATGATTCCAATGATAATTAGAATCAGATATCTTTATATTGGTTTAGAATTATGTTTATTAGACTTAATAATCTAAACTGAAGAAGGTTGCACCTTGTTAAGGAAAGCAAAAGCTATCGATGCGAGAACAGTTGTTGTTTAATGTTTTTCTATAACTTGTTCCCTTTGTATGTATTTAGTTTAGCATTCATGAATAGTCTGATGCACTAATTTGTAGTTGAATAATTTCGATGGAAATACAATTCACCGTTATTTACTTGGTCATGCTACATTGATTTGACTTCTTTTTGATAGGTCACACATTGTGTTTCTTGTTTAACGTATGATTACTTACATCCCAACACTTTCATTTGATTATCGAATCAAATTAAAAGAATAAGTGTAGTTTCTTCATCACTTACAAGTGGTTTACTTGCCTTGATTGTCAATATAGAAATCTATGGATTGATAGTTGTTACTTGGATTGATTTAGTTCATTTTGGAATAAAGAGTGTTTGATGTAGGTTGTTTAGTGTTATGGATGAGATTTGAGGAGGAGTGGATTGATTTCAAGGGTGATTCGTGTGGTTTTGTATTAGGTTTTGGTTTTGATGTAAACAATAATACTATGTAACATATGTGATTTGCAAGTATGATTCCAATGATAATTACAATCAGATATCTTTATATTGGTTTAGAATTGTGTTTATTAGACTTAATAATCAAAACTGAAGAAGGTTGCACCTTGTTAAGGAAAGCAAAAGCTATAGATGCGAGAACAGTAGTTGTTTAATGTTTTGGTATAACTAGTTTCCTTTGTATGTATTTAGTTTAGCATTCATGAATAGTCTGATGCACTAATCTGTAGTTGAATAATTTCGATGGAAATACAATTCACCGTTATTTACTTGGTCATGCTACATTGATTTGACTTCTTTTTGATAGGTCACACATTGTGTTTCTTGTTTAACGTATGATTACTTACTTCCCAACACTTTCATTTGATTATCGAATCTAATTAAATGAATAAGTGTAGTTTCTTCATCACTTACAAGTGGTTTACTTGCCTTGATTGTCAATATAGAAATCTATGGATTAACAGTTGTTACTTTGATTGATTTAGTTCATTTTGGAATAAAGAGTGTTTGATGTAGGTTGTTTAGTGTTATGGATGAGATTTGAGGAGGAGTGGATTGATTTCAAGGGTGATTCGTGTGGTTTTGTATTAGGTTTTGGTTTTGATGTAAACAATAATACTATGTAACATATGTGATTTGCAAGTATGATTCCAATGATAATTACAATCAGATATCTTTATATTGGTTTAGAATTGTGTTTATTAGACTTAATAATCAAAACTGAAGAAGGTTGCACCTTGTTAAGGAAAGCAAAAGCTATCGATGCGAGAACAGTTGTTGTTTAATGTTTTTGTATAACTAGTTCCCTTTGTATGTATTTAGTTTTGCATTCATGAACAGTCTGAAGCACTAATCTGTAGTTGAATAATTTCGATGGAAATAAAATTCAACGTTATTTACTTGGTCATGCTACATTGATTTGACTTCTTTTTGATAGGTCACACATTGTGTTTCTTGTTTAACGTATGATTACTTACATCCCAACACTTTCATTTGATTATCGAATCAAATTAAAAGAATAAGTGTAGTTTCTTCATCACTTACAAGTGGTTTACTTGCCTTGATTGTCAATATAGAAATCTATGGATTGATAGTTGTTACTTGGATTGATTTAGTTCATTTTGGAATAAAGAGTGTTTGATGTAGGTTGTTTAGTGTTATGGATGAGATTTGAGGAGGAGTGGATTGATTTCAAGGGTGATTCGTGTGGTTTTGTATTAGGTTTTGGTTTTGATGTAAACAATAATACTATGTAACATATGTGATTTGCAAGTATGATTCCAATGATAATTACAATCAGATATCTTTATATTGGTTTAGAATTGTGTTTATTAGACTTAATAATCAAAACTGAAGAAGGTTGCACCTTGTTAAGGAAAGCAAAAGCTATCGATGCGAGAACAGTAGTTGTTTAATGTTTTTGTATAACTAGTTTCCTTTGTATGTATTTAGTTTAGCATTCATGAATAGTCTGATGCACTAATCTGTAGTTGAATAATTTCGATGGAAATACAATTCACCGTTATTTACTTGGTCATGCTACATTGATTTGACTTCTTTTTGATAGGTCACACATTGTGTTTCTTGTTTAACGTATGATTACTTACTTCCCACACTTTCATTTGATTATCGAATCTAATTAAATGAATAAGTGTAGTTTCTTCATCACTTACAAGTGGTTTACTTGCCTTGATTGTCAATATAGAAATCTATGGATTAACAGTTGTTACTTTGATTGATTTAGTTCATTTTGGAATAAAAAGTGTTTGATGTAGGTTGTTTAGTGTTATGGATGAGATTTGAGGAGGAGTGGATTGATTTCAAGGGTGATTCGTGTGGTTTTGTATTAGGTTTTGGTTTTGATGTAAACAATAATACTATGTAACATATGTGATTTGCAAGTATGATTCCAATGATAATTACAATCAGATATCTTTATATTGGTTTAGAATTGTGTTTATTAGACTTAATAATCAAAACTGAAGAAGGTTGCACCTTGTTAAGGAAAGCAAAAGCTATCGATGCGAGAACAGTTGTTGTTTAATGTTTTTGTATAACTAGTTCCCTTTGTATGTATTTAGTTTTGCATTCATGAACAGTCTGAAGCACTAATCTGTAGTTGAATAATTTCGATGGAAATACAATTCACCGTTATTTACTTGTTCATGCTACATTGATTTGACTTCTTTTTGATAGGTCACACATTGTGTTTCTTGTTTAACGTATGATTACTTACATCAAAACACTTTTATTTGATTATCGAATCTAATTAAATGAATAAGAGTAGTATCTTCATCACTTACAAGTGGTTTACTTGCCTTGATTGTCAATAAAGAAATCTATGGATTGACAGTTGTTACTTGGATTGATTTAGTTCATTTTGGAATAAAGAGTGTTTGATGTAGGTTGTTCAGTGTTATGGATGAAATTTGAGGAGGAGTGGATTGATTTCAAGGGTCCTTCGTGTGGTTTTGTATTTGCTTTTGGTTTTGATGTAAACAATAACACTATGTAACATATGTGATTCGCAAGTATGATTCCAATGATAATTACAATCAGATATCTTTATATTGGTTTAGAATTGTATTTATTAGACTTAATAATCAAAACTCAAGAAGGTTGCACCTTGTTAAGGAAAGCAAAAGCTATCGATGGGAGAACAGTTGTTGTTTAATGTTTTTGTATAACTAGTTAACTTTGTATGTATTTAATTTAGCATTCATGAAGAGTCTGAAGCACTAATCTGTAGTTGAATAATTTCGATGGAAATACAATTCACTGTTATTTGCTTGGCCATGCTACATTGATTTGACTTCTTTCTGATAGTTAACACATTGTGTTTCTTGTTTAACGTATGATTACTTACATCCCACCACTTTCATTTGATTATCGATTCTAATTAAATGAATAAGAGTAGTTTCTTCATCATTTACAAGAGGTTTACTTGCCTTGATTGTCAATAAAGAAATCTATGGAGTGACAATTATTATTTGGATTGATTTAGTTCATTCTGGAATAAAGAGTGTTTGATGTAGGTTGTATAGTGTTATGGATGAGATTTGAGGAGTGGATTCATTTCTAGGGTTATTTGTGTGGTTTTGTATTTGGTTTTGGTTTCGATATAAACAATCATACTATGTAACATATGTGCTTGAATAGTATGATTCCAATGATAATTACAATCATATATCTTTATATTCGTTTAGAAGTGGGTTTATTAGACTTAATAATCAAAACTCAAGAACGTTGCACGTTGTTAAGGAAAGCAAAAGCTATCGATGCGAGAACAGTTGTTGTTTAATATTTTTGTATAACTAGTTCCCTTTGTATGTATTTAGTTAAGCATTCATGAATAGTCTGATGCACTAATCCGTAGTTGAATAATTTCGATTGAAATACAATTCATCGTTATTTACTTTGTCATGCTACATTGATTTGACTTCTTTTTGATAGGTCACACATTGTGTTTCTTGTTTAACGTATGATTACTTACATCCCAACACTTTCATTTGATTATCCAATCTAATTAAATGAATAAGAGTAGTATCTTCATCACTTACAAGTGGTTTACTTGCCTTGATTGTCAATAAAGAAATCTATTGATTGACAGTTGTTACTTGGATTGATTTAGTTCATTTTGGAATATAGAGTGTTTGATGTAGGTTCTTTAGTGTTATGGAGGAGATTTGAGGAGCGGATTGATTTCAAGGGTCATTCGTGTGGTTTTGTATTCGGTTTTAGTTTTAATGTAAACAATAGATACTATGTATAATATATGATTGACTATTATGATTCCAATAATAATTACAATCAAATTTTTTGATATTGGTTTAGGAGTGTGTTTATTAGACTTAGGAATCAAAACTCAAGAACGTTGGACGTTTATAAAGAAAGCAAAAGCTTTCGATGCAAGAACAGTTGTTGTTTAATGTTTTTGTATAACTAGTTCCCTTTGTATGTATTTAGTTAAGCATTCTTGAATAGTATGATGCACTAATCTATAGTTGCATAATTTTGATTGAAATACAATTCACCGTTATTTACTTGGTTATGCTACATTGATTTGACTTCTTTTGATAGGTCACACATTGTGTTTCTTGTTCAACGTATGATTACTTACATCCCACCACTTTCATTTGATTATCGAATCTAATTAAATGAATAAGAGTAGTTTCTTCATCATTTACAAGTGGTTTACTTGCCTTGATTGTCAATAAAGAAATCTATGGAGTGATAGTAGTTATTTAGATTGATTTAGTTCATTTTGGAATAAAAAGTGTTTGATGTAGGTTGTGTAGTGTTATGGATGAGATTTGAGGAGGAGTGGATTGATTTCAAGGGTCATTCGTGTGGTTTTGTATTTGGTTTTGGTTTCGATGTAGACAATAATACTATGTAACATATGTGATTGGCAAATATGATTCCAATGATAATTACAATCGGATATCTTTATATTGGTTTAGAAATGTGTTTATTAGACTTAATAATCAAAACTCAAGAACGTTGCACGTTGTTAAGGAAAGCAAAAGCTATAGATGCGAGAACAGTTGTTGTTTAATGTTTTTGTATAACTAGTTTTCTTTCTATGTATTTAGTTAACCATTCATAAATAGTCTGATGCACTAATCCGTAGGTGAATAATTTCGATTAAAATATAATTCACCGTTATTTACTTGGTCATTCTACATTGATTTGACTTCTTTTTGATAGGTCACACATTGTGTTTCTTGTTTAGTGTATGATTACTTACATCCCACCGCTTGCATTTGATTATCGATTCTAATTAAATGAATAAGAGTAGTTTCTTCATCATTTACAAATGGTTACTTGCCATGATTGTCAATAAAGAAATCCATGGACTAACAGTTGTTATTTGGATTGATTTAGTTCATTTTGGAATAAAGAGTGTTTGATGTAGGTTGTTCAGTGTTATGGATGAGATTTGAGGAGGAGTGGATTGATTTCAAGGGTGATTCGTGTGGTTTTGTATTAGGTTTTGGTTTTGATGTAAACAATAATACTATGTAACATATGTGATCAAGTATGATTCCAATGATAATTACAATCAGATATCTTTATTTTGTTTAGAATTGTGTTTATTAGACTTAATAATCAAACTGAAGAAGGTTGCACCTTGTTAAGGAAAGCAAAAGCTATCGATGCGAGAACAGTTGTTGTTTAATGTTTTTGTATAACTAGTTCCCTTTGTATGTATTTAGTTTTGCATTCATGAACAGTCTGAGCACTAATCTGTAGTTAATATTTCGATGGAAATACAATTCACCGTTATTTACTTGTTCATGCTACATTGATTTGACTTCTTTTTGATAGGTCACACATTGTGTTTCTTGTTTAACGTATGATACTTACATCAAACACTTTTATTTGATTATCGAATCTAATTAAATGAATAAGAGTATCTTCTTCATCACTTACAAGTGGTTTACTTGCCTTGATTGTCAATAAAGAAATCTATGGATTGACATTGTTACTTGGATTGATTTTTCATTTTGGAATAAAGAGTGTTTGATGTAGGTTGTTCAGTGTTATGGATGAAATTTGAGAGGAGTGGATTGATTTCAAGGGTCCTTCGTGTGGTTTTGTATTTGCTTTTGGTTTTGATGTAAACAATAACACTATGTAACATATGTGATTCGCAAGTATGATTCCAATGATAATTACAATCAGATATCTTTATATTGGTTTAGATTGTATTTATTAGACTTAATAATCAAAACTCAAGAAGGTTGCACCTTGTTAAGGAAAGCAAAAGCTATCGATGGGAGACACAGTTGTTGTTTAATGTTTTTGTATAACTAGTTAACTTTGTATGTATTTATTTAGCATTCATGAAGAGTCTGAAGCACTAATCTGTAGTTGAATAATTTCGATGGAAATACAATTCACTTTATTTGCTTGGCCATGCTACATTGATTTGACTTCTTTTGATAGTTAACATTGTGTTTCTTGTTTAACGTATGATTACTTACATCCCACCACTTTCATTTGATTATCGATCTAATTAAATGAATAAGAGTAGTTTCTTCATCATT